>RCUC01160811.1:0-64634 GCA_003697995.1 Taxidea taxus jeffersonii
AAAAAACACTCCAAAAACAAGGAACCACATGGTCACCTAAGACTTCCAGCTCTGTGGACACCTTAATTTTAGACTTCTGACCTTCATAACTATAGAAGAATACATTTTTGTTGTTTTAAACCATTAAATTTATGGTAACTTGTGACAGCAGAAATAGGCAATGAATATACCACTACTTTTACCAGTAGATAAATGGAATGGAACCCAGGTATTTAGAGACTTAGGTGCGAATGTGTGCAGTTTGAGCTCCCCAGGTAAATCAAAATGTATGTTCCCATTTGAAAATCACCAAGGGGAAAAAAATCTCTCGCATCTCCTTCCTGTCCCCCACTGATATGCTAGTAGAAGACTAGCTCTTCAATCCCATGGGAGGACGGGGAGTATAAATACTGTGCTCTAAATACTCCCATCATGGCCAAGTTCAAACTTAACAATTAGCTTATATAATTCTTAAGAATTAAACAATGGTCTCTCCAGACCTGGTACAAACTGGTTCCAGCACACCAACAGTAGAGCACTGGGAGAAAGATAGAGCAGGCCTTATGGTCTATTTGATCTGAGCCCTTCTGAGGCCCAACCTGCCCAAGAAAAAGGAACCCTCCCACACATGAACTAGCCTAGCTAGCCTAGCTGGTTCTGAGGATTGCTTTGTCTCTTTAGACTGTTTTTCTATTGCATTTTCCATGTTTTATAATGGTCTGTTGAAAGTTTCACATGTATCAGGTAATAGGAACTAAGGTACATGGTCTTCATGTGATTATGTCAATCTGCTAGGAGTTGGGCTATATTTAATGTTTGCTGTAGCTATAGGTGCCAGAGCTTCAAAGTCTGCCAGTGCCCCTATTTATGTCTCCCCCAATCCACCCCTGATGTTTGCTTGCCTGAGTATTCTCCTCCCCATAAAGAGTCTGTGTCTTCGAGCTCTTCAAGCTCTTTCAACTATGACCAACTGTTATACTTGGTCTCTACTGATGTGGTGGTAAAGTGTAGAAAGGGGCAGTGTTTCATAATCCTCTAAGCCTTACAAGTCTTCTGCTTGGTCTGTCTTGGGGCTGTGATCTTCACAGTGTTTCTCCACAGACATAGCTTCCTTTTCTTCCTGGCCCTGTCAACTATGTCCACCATTACCACCATTCCATCCTTAAGTGAGATAGGCTGGAGAAAGCTGAGGTGCAAGGAATGACCTGACCTGAGTAGGGACATGGTAAGCCATTCCCCTGGAGAGCGTCCTCTGGTTACAGAGAGGGCTCTTCTTGTCAATCAGATTCATACAAAGATCATTCTCAAATCTTCACCATGAGAACCTGATGGGGTTCCTGGTGGTAAAGCCCATAAAGTGTCATCCCCCAGGTGTTTCTCACTCTCAAACAATCCAGACTCAGCCAGGAACAATTCGTCAAAATTACCACTTAAGTGTTCCTTCTAGTCTATGGCTTCAGTAGCTTCTGCTTGAGGGAAATAGATCTTGGCCATGACTCCCTGGATGCATCTTTTTCTTCAGATTTCATACTGGGGGTTGCCCAAAGACCTCAGTTCTCTCATGGGTCCAAAAATGTCATTGATTTTCAGTATGTCCAGATTGTTCTTGTCATACAAAGTATTGGTTAAGTTTTTCACATTTCAGAGTGGAACTGAAATCCATTAAAGGATTTTAAGCACAGAAGTGATGTCACATGCCTTCTATTTTTAAAAGACCACTCTGTGCATTATATCTCCTTTAAAGACCCCAAAAGGAAGTAGGCTGGAATAAGGTAGGTCTTATATAGTTTAGGTTTCCTCAGAAAGAATCATCTTAATTGCAGCCCAACAATTCAAAATGGAAAAAGAAGAGGAGTCCAAGATGGTGGAAGAGTAGGAGACCTTAGTTTTGTCTGATGCCAGGAATTCAGCTAGAAAGCTATTAAATCATTCTGAATACCTGAAAACTCAACCAGAGATCTAAGAAAAGAAGAACTGCAACTCTATAAATAGAAAAGCAACCACTTTCTGCAAGGTAGGAGGTTTGGAGAAGTGAATCTAAGGCGATATATGAGAGGACAAACTGCAGGGGAGGAGGGAGCCTCCATCAGCCCGCTATCTGAAAGTGATATAGCAGCTGAGAACAACATCAGAATTTTTAAAAGTCTGCTCCCATTGAGGGAGGTCCCTGTTTGAAAGGTGCTAAGGTGGCAAAGTGGGGTAGAATCCTAGATGGGACAGTGTGGTCTCAGCATCCCTGGGGTCACAGATGTCTGCGTGCAGCAGAGTTCCCAGGCATCAGAGCAGGGAAGTTGGCTGCAATCAGCAAGCCCAGGAGTGGGCTTTCAGCCTGGTGTTGTCATAAAATGAGAACTGCAGCATGGTTGGGTGACCACTCTCTAAGCAGGGGCCCAACAAGCAGCAGAACCAGATAGACGCCCCTTCCTCCCCCGGGAGGAGTGGTACAGGAGCATGCCACAGGACTCTGCAAGGTTCAGAGACTCGAATAGGGGTCATGTGGCTGAGATAGAAACACTCGATCACAGGCTGAGTGAGAAAAGAGTGGAGATGGAGACCACGGAGCCAGAAGTGATTGACTGCTTTTCACTGGGGGGAGTACTGAGGAGGGTAACCCCAAGCTCTTGGCTCCAGACTGGAGACTGGGAGGCTTCCATTTTCATTCTCATTCCCTAAAGTGGCACAAAAAGACTTTAGGGAACAAAAGCCACATAGAGCTATCTGAAGCAGACTACTTAGCCTGGCCCTGTGGCAAAAGCAGTGCAATTCCGCCTGGGTCAAAGACACTTGAGAACTGAAGCAATAGGCCCCTCCTCCAGATGATCAACAAGTACATCCAGCCAAGAGCAAGTTTACTGATCAATTAGAACTGCAAAACTTCAGAGCTACAGGAATACAGCACATAGAATTCACGAGGGTTTTTTTTTTTTAACATGAATCTTTAGTCTTTCAATTTTAACTTTTTCCTCATTCCTTTTCAACCAATTTCTTATCTTATCAACTCTTTTTCTTAAGACTTTTTTAATTTTCATTTTTATAGTTATAGTCTTTCATTATATTTAATTTTATTTTTGTACATATATAAGTTTTCCTTTCTTTACAATTTTGAGATCTAGTTTTCTAACAAGCAGACGAAAATACATACAAAATCCAGTGTATTGCTATGTTCTGTTCACTCATCTGATTGTATTCTCTTTTCGGGGAGGAGGGTGGTTTTCAGGGCTCTTCTGATTTGTTTAGTGTAGATTTCTCTGGGGTCATTGTTGCCATTTAAGTATTTTGTTCTCTCATTCATCTATCCTTCTCTGGGCAGAATGACAAGATGGAAATTCTCATTCTCAAAAAAAGAGAACAAGAGGCAGTACTGACTTCCAGGGACCTAATCAGTATGGATACAGGTAAAATGTAAGAACTAGAGTTATGAATAACAATTATAAAAATAGGAGCTGGACTTGAAAAAAGCATTGGAGACACCAGAGAATCGCTTTCTGGAGAAATAAAAGAACTAAAATCTAACCAAGTTAAAATAAAAAAGGCTATTAATAAAATACAACAAAAAATGGAGGCTCTGTTAGTTTAAGTGAGGCAGAAAAGAGAATTAGTGATATAGAAGACAAAATGATGGAGAAAAGGACAGATAAACAACTACTGGATCATGAGAATTTGAGAGATAAGTGATATCATAAAGTGAACCAATATTAGAATAATTGGGATCACCAAAGAAGAGGAGGAGGGCAGGCAGAAAGTAAATTGGGGGTAAATTGTAGCAGAAAACTTCCCTAATTGGGAAAGGAACTAGGCATTCAAGTCTAGGAGGTGCAAAGAATCCCCTTCAAAATCAATAAAAATAGGTCAACATCCCAACATATAATAATGAAAATTGCAAATGTCACGGACAAAGAAAATCCTAAAAGCAGTTCAGGAAAAGAGGTCCAAAACCTGCAAGGGCAGAAACAATAGAGTGCAGCAACCTACCCACAGAGACCTGGCAGGCCAGAAAGGACTGTCATGACATATTCAGGGTGCTAAAATGAGAAAACTGGGCAGCCAATAATACTTTAACCAGCAAGGCTGTCATTCAAAATAGAGGAAGAGATAAAAAGCTTCCATGACAAAGAGAAACTAAAAGAATTTTTGATCACTAAACCAGCCTTGCAAGAAATATTAAAGGGGACCCACTGAGCAGAGAGACCAAAAGTATCAAAGACCAGAAAGGAAAAGAGACTATGTATAGGAACAGTGACTTTACAAGTAATACAATGGCACTAATTTCATATCTTTCAACAATTACTCTGAATGTAAATGGGCTAAATGCCCCAATCAAAAGACACAGGGTATCCGATTGCAAAACCCATTGATACGACATCTGTTAGAGACTCATGTTAGACTCAAAGACACCTCCAGACCTAGTGAGGGGGTGGAAAACCATTTATCATACTAATGATAAATTTTTTGATGTACAATACGTACATCAAAAGAATGATGGAATAGGAATTCTTATACAGACAAATTATATTTTAAACCAAAAACTATAATAAGAGATGAGGAAGGACACTATATCATAATTAAAGGGTCTATCAAAGAAGAAGATCTAACAATTATAAATATTTATGCCCCTAACACAGGAGAAGCCAATTATATGAACAAATTAATAACAAAATTAAAGAAACACATCAATAATATACAATAATAGTAAGGAACTTAAACATCCTCCCCACTGCAATGGACAGATCATCTAAGAAGAAGCTCAACCAGGAGACAAGGGCTTTGAATGACACACTGGACCAGATGAACTTCACAGATATACTCACAGCATTTTGCCTTAAAGCAACAGAATGCACATTCCTCTCAAATGCACATGGAACATACTCCAAAATAGATCACATGTTAGGTCACAACTCAGGTCTCAACTAGTGCCAAAAGATTGGGACCATCCCCACATATTTTCAGAACACAATGCTTTGAAACTTGAACTCAGTTACAAGACGAAATTTGGAAAGAACTCAAATACATGGAGGTAATGAGCATCCTACTGAAGAATGAATGGGTCAATGAGGAAATTAAATAAGAACTTAAAAATTCATAGAAACAAATGAAAATGAAAACACAAGTGTTCAAAGATTTTGGGATACAGAAAAGGCATATAGCAACCCAAGGCTTTCTCAAGAAACAAAATGTCTCATATACACAACCAAACCTTACACCTAAAGGACCTGGAGAAAGAACAGCAAATAAAGCCTAAATTGAGCAGGAGAAGATAATTAATAAAGATTAGAGCAGAAATCAATGAAACAGAAATCAAAAGAACAGTAGAATAGATCAATGAAACCAGGAGCTGGTTCTTTGAAAGAATTAATAAGATTGATAAAGCACTAGCCAGACTTATCAAAAAGAAAAGAGAAAGGACCCAAATAAATAAAATCATGAATGAAAGAGGAGAGATCACAACTAACACCAAAACATGCAAACAATTATAAGAACATATTATGAGCAACTATATGCCAACAAATTAGGCAAAATGGAAGAAATGGATACATTCCTGGAAAATTATAAACTACCAAAACTGAAACAGGAAGAAATAGAAAACCTGAACAGATCTGTAACCACGAAGGCAATTGAAGCAGTAATCAAAAATCTTCCAACACACAAGAGTCCAGGGCCAGATGACTTCCAAGGGAAATTTTACCAAACATTTAAAGAAAAATTAATACCTGTTCTTCTTCAGCTATTTCCAAAAAACTAGAAATGGAAGGAAAACTTCCAAACTCTCTAAAAGGCCAGCATTACCTTGATCCCAAAACCAGACAAAGACCCCTCCAAAAAGGAGAATTACAGGCCAATATCCCTGATGAACATGGGAAAAATTCTCACCAAGATACTAGCCAATAGGATCCAACAGTACATTAAAAGGATTATTCACCATGACCAAGTGGGATTTACTCCTGGGCTTAAAGGTTGGTTCAACATTCACAAATCAATCAATGTGATATACTACATTATTAAAAGAAAGGCCAAGAACCATCTCTCAACAGATGCAGAAAAAGCATTTGACAAAGTACAGCATCCTTTCATGAGCAAAACTCTTCAAAGTGTAGGGATAGAGGGTACCTACCTCAATATCATCAAATCCATCTATGAAAAACCCACAGTGAATATCATTCTCAATGGGGAAAAACTGAGAGCTTTTACCCTAAGGTCAGGTACATGGCAGGGATATCCACTCTCACCACTGTCGTTCAACATAGTACTAGAAGTCCTAGCCTCAGCAATCATACAACAAAAAGAAATGAAAGGCATCTGAATTGGCAAAGAAGAAGTCAAACTCACTTTTCATAGAAGACATGACAGTCTATGTGGAAAACCCAAAAGACTCCCACCTAAAATTACTAGAACTCATACAGGAATTCAGCAAAATGGCAGGATATATAATCAATTCACAGAAACCAGTTTCATTTCTATATAATGACAATGAGACAGAAGAAAGAGAAATTAAGAAATTAAGGAGTTGATCCCATTTAAAATTGTGCCAAAAAACACAAGATACCTAAGAATAAACCTAACCAAAGAGGCAATGGATCTGTACTCAGAAAACTATAGAACACTCACAAAAGAAACTAAGGAAGACATAAAGAAATGGAAAAATATTCCATGCTCATGGATTGGAAGAACCAATATTGTTAAAATGTCTAGAACATTTTAAAATGTTAAAATTCCACCTAGAACAATCTATATATTCAAGGCCAGCCCTATCAAAATACCATCAACTTTTTTTAAAGAGCTGGAACAAATGATCCTAAAATTTGTATGGAACGTAAAAGATCCTGAATAGTCAAAGGAATATTGAAAAAGAAAATCAAAGCCTGTGGTATCAAAATTCTAGACTTCAAGCTGTATTACAAAGCTGTAATCATTGAGACAGTATGATACTGGCACAAAAACAGACACATAGATCAGCGGAACACAATAGACAACCTAGAAATGGACCTTCAACCCTATGGTCAACTAATCTTTGACAAAGCAGGAAAGAATATCCAAAGGAAAAAGGAGAGTATTTTCAACAAATGGTTCTTGGAAAATAAGGCAGCCACATTCAGAAGAATGAAACTGAACCATCTCCTTACACCATACACAAAAATAGACTCAAAATGTGAGGCAGGAGTCCATCAAAATCATAGAGGAGAACATAGGCAGCAACCTCTGTGACCTTGGCCACAGCCACTACTTGCTGGATATGTCTCCAGAGGCAAGGAAAACAAAAGCAAAAATGAACAACTGGGACTTCCTCAAGATAAAAAGCTTCTGCACAGCAAAAAAAAAAAAAAAAAAAAAAAACAGTCGACAAAACCAAAGACAACTGACAGAACAGGAGAAGATATTAGCACATGACATATCAGATAAAGGGCTAGAGTCCAAAATCTATAAAGAATTTCTCAAACTCAACATCCAAAGAACAAATAGTCCAATCAAGAAATGGGCAGAAGACATGAACAGATATTTCTCTAAAGAAGACATACACAGGGCCAATAGACACATGAAAAAATGCTCAACTCACTGAGCATCAGGGAAATACAAATCAAAACCACAATGAGATACCACCTCACACTAGTCAGAATGGCTAAAATTAACAAGTCAGGAAATGATATATGTTGGCAAGGATGCGGAGAAAGGTGAACCCTCCTACACTGTTGGGGGTATTGCAAGCTGGTGCAGCCACTTGGAAAATAGTATGGAGATTCCTCAAAAAATTGAAAATACAGCTACCCTATGACCCAGAAATTGCACTACTGGCTATTTACGCCCAAAGATACAAATGTAGTGATCTGAAGGGGCACATGCACCCCAATGTTCATAGCACCAATATCCACAACAGCCAAACTAGGGAAAGAGCCCAGATGTCCATTAACAGATGAATGGATAAACAAGATGACATAAATATATACAATGGAAAATTACTCAGCCATCCAAAAAATGAAACCTTACCATTTGCAAGGAAGAAAATGGAACTAGAGGGTATTATGCAACTGAAATAAGTCAATCAGAGAAAGACAATTATCATGTGATCTCATTCATATGTGGAATTTAAGAAACAAAAGAAGGATCATAGGGAAAAAGAGAGAAAACTAAAAAAGACAACATCAGAGGGAGACAAATCAGGAGACTCTTAATCATAAGAAACAAACTAAGGGTTGCTGGAGGGGAGGCAGAGTGGTGTAACTGGGTGATAGACATTAAGGAAGGCAAGTGATGTATGAGCAGAGTATTGTATAAGACTGATAAATCAATGACCTCTATCTATGAAATAATAATACATTATGTTAATTAATTGAATTTAAATTTTAAAAATCAATCATTCAAAACATAAATTACAAAATTAAAAATAAATAAAAATTAAAAGAAATGGTAAAAGAGCATGCCGTGGACAGTTTAATGCCAACTGGGAACATATGGAATGTTCTGTAGAGGAAGTAATCTCAGGGCATGAACATTCATTCTTCATACTTTCTGGGGATTGCTTCAAAACACCATGTCCATGTTGGCCACCCCCTCAAGTCAAAGCACCTTTATGGTGGTGTCCAATAGCAACATAGTTTGTGCATATGACTGGTACCATCTCCTTTCATTTGCTCATGTTTATGTCTTCCATCCTCCTACTAGAATGCCCATACCCCCCCCTCAATGTTTAGAGTTCAACTCATGAGCCATGAACCCAATGGTACTTCCTCTGAAATAGAACCACTTTCTATTTTTCCCTCCTTCTTGAAACCCTATTATGTATACAATTAATACCAAAGAATGTAGCACTGAATTATTCTTAATTGGACTAAGTTTTAAATTTCTTCAACTGCCCTAGAGTTCCTAGCACAATGTGAACCCATATTGGTCACACATTAATCGGTTGTTAACTGAGAAAGGGACTGATAGTAGTTGAGTTTGGTGGGCTAGTGGTTTGCATGCTGGTGAAATTTATAAGAGTCACAAATCATTGGGCTAATGCAGTGAAAATTTATCTGCAATCACTAATTAAGAAGACTATTAATGTGTTGTGTATGGTGTGTTTAATATATCTGTACATGTGCAAACCTATTTTTCTTTTTTATTAAGGAAAACAAAGGTAAGCTTAAGGTCCCTAACCCATATGCTTTACCTCATCTACATTTTAATTTATGTGATTAGATCTAACCTATTCTAAGAATGGTAGTCCTGAGGCAGCGGCATATAAATCATAGAACAGTGAACCCTGAGAGCTGGAAAGGATACAAGGGGTCAGCTGGTCCAATCTTCTTGCTTCAAAAAGGGAAGCTAGAGTTCAAAAGATATTAAGGGGTGTGTCCGTGATCAAAGTGCCAGTGCCTGGAATGCAAGTTCTCTAGATCCTACTCCGAAAATAATTCCCCATCAGCAGTGGTAGGTGCACCAGAGGCCTAAGGTGGGTACAACAATATGATCTTGGAGTACAGGTGTCCACCTGTTTCTCTGTCTCGCTGAAATGAGATACAGTGGAATTACCCCTACTTTCCTTACCCAAAGACTAAAAGCACAGCCTGTGAACAACTGTTTCAACACACGTAGAAAATGTTTGTAGGCCACTTGTCTTTTCTATAGTTCTGGTGTAAATTCCTTTGTAGAAACATCTGCAGTACAAAGGGTATTATGCTAATCTAAATTGTCTGTTAATGTCATTAGAGGTCAGCCCAAGTGGGCCAATTTAACTACAAATGCACATTCCAAAGGCTGCTTCCTGTGAGAAGAGTTTTTGTTTTGTTTTGTGTTTTTAACAGAACACTAATTAACATCAATATCTGCCTGTATCCACTGATTAACATGCAGAAAAGCCAACACCAATTAATAAAACAATATGCCTACAAGCAACCGGCATAGATAAGCCATATTAGGAAAGCATACGGCAAGAAGCTTTGAGCTTTGGCTCTGAAGGACTTCTGTTTCCTTCTCCCCCAGTACTTTTTATATTTTTTAATTAAGCTCTTCAAACACACACTTGTACCAAATAAAGAGAGAGGGTAGGAGGGCAAAAATTCCAATAATCCTGACTCCTTTGCTTAATACGCAGCATAAACTGGGCTTCTCAGCTACAGCAGGTTTCTGATTGATTGTGCTATTGGGTTTTTTTCTTTGCCAGCCACCTGGGTGCTATTTAAATCTGATTCACTGATAGGGATTTTACGCCACTTTCTTCTGAGGTTCTTTTCTCTCACTCATCACTCACTCAAGTAATAAATGGGAACAGGAGAGCTGATCCAACCAGGAAGACAGTAAGGAAGAACAGCAAACAGGGAACTGCCCTCAGGTTTGGACTTCAGCTACGTCTAACTTCTTCAGTCTTCCCTCTGGTCGTTTCACTTTCATGTGCCAAACAAAGACTTTTTAAAGATTCTGAAAATGTGTTCCCTTAAGGGTTTTCTTTGAAATGAAGCCTTGCTTTCAGCATCTCTTTTGTGTATGCTCCTCAGGACGCCTGGACGATTTCCAATGTTGCCTGGGCCTGTAGACTCTCTGTTGTATTTTCTTTTTAACAATTTCTGTCCCAAACACACTACAGAGGCAGGTGACACAAAAACCTCCAGTAAGGTGTAGGTTTAAGGAGAGTAGCCGTGGGCAGAGCTTTGATTCTTTATCTCGCATTGACAGACAAACAGGCTTGCAAAAAGTCACCACCAGGCTCTGGAATGGGGTGTCTCAAAAACATCAGATTCAAAGGCTTCTTGCACCTCAGAAACGGGTCCTTCCTCTCCGTTTGTTTTTCCTTCCTTTTCAGTTCTCAGTCTGGGCACTATGTGATTTGGCCATTCCTGGGATTATTTAACTCCCAGACTTCCTACAAAATTTTCCACTTGGTTACAAAAGCAGAAAGCACTGAAAGACAATTCCTCTGCACCTATGCCACGCCATTCTGGGAGATAACTGTGCTTGGTCAAATCATAAGTTTGAACACTGGGAATTTCACATAAAATGTCTGTCTTGTTCTCCAATCAAGATTTCCAACTGATTGTTCTTTTTAATCTCTCTGTTTTGCCATTTGAAGACCTGTCAGACTGTTTTCCAAAGCAGTTACATCATTTTGCATATCTACCAGCAATATATGGGGGTTCTGATTTCTCTACTCCTTCATCAACACTTACTATCTTTTTGACTAAAGTCATCTTAGTGAGTATCAGGCATTATCTCACTTGGTTTTCATTTGCATTTCCTTGATGGCTACTGATGTTGAACACTTCCTCACTTACTGGACATTTGTATATCTTCTTTGGAGAAATGTCCATTCAGATCCTTTGTCCATTTTTAATCGGGTTATCTTTTTATTATTAAGTTGTAATTATTCCTTATATATTCTAGATACAAGCCTGGTATCAGAGGTATGATTTGCAAAGCCTTTCTACCCTTCTGTGGAGTGTCCTTTCACATCCTTGATGGTATCCTTTGAATAAAAGAAGTGTTTTATTTTGCTGATGTCACAGGTGCATTCTTGCCCCTAGGCTCCCACTGAACTTGAAGCAGCATAAAGCTGAAGCTCGCATTCATACAATTGCTATGCATCCACTTCTGAGCTAAGAATCATTTCAATGATTGTAAGAGAATGGTTAAGAAGCACACATAGTATTCTCTGAGGAAAACTTTAAGATAGTTCCCATCTCAGGAGCACAGATTTTCTCCCCCTAAAAACCTGTGTCTGAGGTGTGCTGATGACCCGGTTCTACAGAAAAGGACCAAGTGAAGATTTCAAACCCAAGTCACAGATGGACATTTGCCTATAAGAGGTGATCCAAATGAGATCTTGTTGCTGTAACTGCAGCCATTCAGAATGATGGATTTTATTCAGTCTGAAAAGTACTTCAAGATAGGAAATGCCATTTGAAAAATGCACCCAAAGTACAATCACAAAGTATGTTTCACATTATGTCTTTGGGGAGGTTAGCTCTTGTGCAATTTTAACTCAACTCCATTAAATGAATGATGCAGAGACCAACCAAATAACAGAACCTCAAAAACCAACTTATTAATTCGAGTTGTTTCAGTCAACAGTGCTATTAAGAGCTTTTCCAACAAAGGAGAAAGAAGGCTGAAATGGATCTAATGAGTCTAGGGTACGTGGTGAGCCAAGAATGGATCATTAGAGTCTAAATTTGTCTCTTCTGTAAACAGATCAATTCTTGCCGCATTTGTCTTGTTAGGGGGAATAGTAGTGAAGCCAGGTAAGGCTATAATCATTTGTTCTGCTGCATGATTACAATATATCTTCTTTGTTTTTTTTCTCTTTCATGGTGGTCTCGATCATGTCAGAGCCATTGCTGAAAGTGACCACTGGCAGCCTTCCTGGATGAATGAAAGGGAATATGACCTGCTCTTGATGCAGATAGAAATAGCTAATTCAGGGCTGCTGGTATATTACCAAGAGAATTTCAACCATTTCTTTGGCCAATGGCAATGATTTCTAAGAAACAATGGCTGACAACACTAGGAAATTGCCTTTAATTAGACTGGGGTTTGTTTTCCAAGTTCTTTTTAAATAGAGATGCCCTCTCCCTCCCAATGAGAAAAAAATAATATAAACAGACAAATCAAAGCTATATGTTCAGTTCTATAATTCCACCCTTGTCTTCTAATACATAAGGGAATTTGGGGGTCGGAGGAGAACTTTCACTAGAATCGTTAAGTGTGACAATGAAGAGCATCTTTTACTTTTCCAACAAAAACTTCAGAATTTTGGGAAAATTGTGTTTCAACTTCTTGCCTTTATTCACAAGAAAATACCAATGTTATTGGCAAAGCAAAGCAAAGATTGCTACATTATAGTAATAACACTGTGGGTTCGTACAATTCTACCAAACTGAGTGCATTTGAAAATATTGTCTTTTCCTGTACCGGTTGCCCAGAGAGGAAGGAATGATTCTACCCGTCAGAAGGACACAGAGGCTGAAACACAGATTATTTCAACAACACAAATGATCAGTGGCTCTTTCATTGATTTATCCCTTACTATTTCTAGACTTCCTGATTTCTAGACATTCCTCTTCTCTGCCACTTCTCCTTTCAGCCCCTCAATCTGGGTAAACCCTGTAGGAGAAACAGCCTCTCTGCTCCATAGGCTGTGGTTTACCCATCCTAACATGTGACTCCTTCGTATAGACAAGGTAGTACCTGCTCAGGTTACCTTGCTCAGAGTCCACACAAAGTCACCAAATAAAAAGGTTGCTCTTTCTATCTCTATAACACACACACACACACACACACACACACACACACACACACTATTATTTTCTACTATCCTGCCCCAAAATGGCCCCTCAGCCACAACCGCATTTCTTCCTTCTGTTCTAGATCATAACTGGACATACCAGGAAGTTATGGTGAACACATGCCATTACTCTAGGGCTAGGAAGAGGGAGTCTGAAGTTTGTGGTAGTCTTCTAATTGCTCTGGCATCCTCCAGGAAGCGAATTCCCACACACGTGCCTAACCTTGGTCCTCCAGGGCCAATGAAGCTTCCAGTAATGCTAGCCTACCTACCCAGGACCACATCCTACTAACCCTACTGGTGAAGCTATGTAATGAAAGGAGAAAAGCTTTGGAGTCAAGCAGATGTAGATCTGAGCCCTACCTTTAACATGACTTAAGCTTGAACAGAAGCTATAATCTCCACTGGGCATAGGTATCCACATATTAAAAAGAGCAGTATTATCCTCACAGTTTGTGGCAAGGAGTAGCAGAGATGCTAGATGTAAAGCCTGAACACAGGGCCTGACCCTGAGGCCTGGTATGTGGGGAACATGTTGTGATGTGACGATGAACCATCAGTAATAAATGGTCTCCAAGGCCATTGTGAACACATGAAACCATTCTTTTCATGGCCTTGCCCATGGCTGTGTGCTTTGAGGCCCTCAGAAATTGTTCTGTGTCTGGGATCTCATCAATCTTAAAAAGCCATCAAAAGTTAGAATCCAGTAATTTAAAGCAAATAACTGATGACGGCAGCATGCCCTGACTACAGGACCACCCTTCCCTATTAGACACTTAAAACTTGAGTGAGCTAACCTAAGCATAGTCCCCGGTATTCCAAGAGGCATTTATTGGGCATGTCCTAAATGCAAGGCACCCTGCTTACTGTGTCCAGGAAAACCAGGAGGGGTACAAGCATTGGCTTTTCCCAAGGAATTACAGCCTACTGAAGGAGTTAAACACACAGTTACATGTAATGGTGACAGACAAAATGCAATCCAAGATAACACATTCACAGAGCCCCTTCAGAAAGCACAGGCCTTCCTTGGGTCTTGCACAGACTCATTAAGGACTAACACCCAATGGTTATGCCTCAGGCCCAGAAGCATAGGAAAGAGATACAAGCACTGATTGCTCTTGGGGAGAGACACTGCCAATCCTCATCTCCCAACCCCAGCCCACCTTACCAGACTTGCTGCTCTCCATGTGGTATGAATGGGATGTGGTACAGCTGTCAAATATCAGCATCCTCACACCTGTGCCCTTCTTCTGTCTACGAGGACTCAGGAGGGCCCTGAGACATGCAGCCAAGCCTGGCTTCCTTTGTAAGTCTGCTCTCTCAGGGTATATTGCAGGTCCCTAGTCCATGCCTCTGCAGCTCTTTGCAAGCATGACCAGGATGTCCACTCTAATAAAGAAGGAGATTGTGTATTCTCTGGAAAGTCCAAGTACTAAATGAATCAACAAAGTAAAAGCTGAGAGTGGCAAGGTCATTCAAGGGCATGGACAGGAACTGTGGGGCATATGGGCCCGCTTGGACAACTCAGCCAGGCAATGAGCAAATCCTGACTGATGGTGTCCTGTGGAGCCTCAGCTCCTTCCCATCAGCCTGCAAGGAAGTTGGCTCTTCTCTCTTCACTCCTGGTGAGGCTGCAAATGCCAGCCCCAATCTGGACAGGAGACACGCCTCAGTTAGCACCCAGGTTAGAAGAGGCAGTGAGCAGCAACTCCCTTGCCTGCTGAGGCACCCTCAGAAGGGGTCCAGGTTTACACAGCAGCATCTGGTACCCTCTCATCACTCACTCCTGGCTCAACAGCCTGTGTCCACCAGCCTGGAAAGCTCCAATTACACAGCTGGTGGCCCTGTCAAGAAATGGAAGCATCTTCTCTAGTTTTCTCCTCCAGTCTAGCCTTCCAAGCCCCATCCCCATAATACCCTCTACACAGAGTAGTCAAATATCCTTCTAAAGCAAAGTGCTGAGAGCTCCACTTCACTGCCTTACAAGCCCCCATTCTCTGCCAATCTTCAGAATAACACCCAAACCCCATGGTGCAAAGTACAACGCACTTCACGACCTGCTCACCCTACTTTCCAGCTGTCTCCTGCCATTTCCTCCCTTCCTGTCTGTGTGCTGAATTTCATGCAGATCTTCCTCCAACCCCATAAGAATATCACTCATTCCCTCTCTGTCTCTCTGCCTCTCTCTCAATCCTCATGCAAACCCTTTCCCTTGGATATGACCCACTCTGCAGCTCCAACCCTTCATCCTCTTGCTCAGCAGAACTTTTGCAGGGATGAAATTAAAAGTCCATTCCTCTTCCTAGAATCTGTCTTTCTCTGCCCCTAAGACTAAGTGAGATATCCCTCCTTTGATTTCGAAAGCACTCTATACTTCTTATAGATTATCATGTATTACACTGTGTACTTGTTACTCATTTATCTGTATCATTTATCATCCCCCACACACTGACAACGCAGATACTCTATGTTGGGCTCCTTGGAAGCCAATTCCCAACTGCAGGCATATCCCTCAGCCTACCATAGTGCTTGAAACATCAGTATGTATTTTGTAAGTATCTACTAAGGAAGGGAGTGATAGAAAAAATGAATCCACATCGAAAGGAAATAGAAGGTAAACTCTGGATAAAGAAAGGATCTAATAAAGCATCCAATTCAATGTTGTTGTTGTTGTTGTTGTTTTTTGGAGATAAGGGAATGGAGCCCATAGAAGTTAAGTGAATACTTAATTGACAATCAGAATCCCAGCTTGAGTGAACACAGATCCCTAAATTCCCCAGCAAGAGCTCATAAACACCAGAATTTCAAGAATCTACCATGAAGAGGATAATTTCTTCTTTGGGGACAGACTCCTTAAGACTCTGGCCTCAAATCAGACTAAAATTCAGTTGACTCCTCCAGAGGAAAGCCCATCTTTACCTCCTCTGCTGGGTCTACCATATTATGTAGGGACCCACCCTAAGGATTTCACATTATTCCTTCAATTTCCTTTTATTCTCTGTTAAAGGATAGGCATGGACAAACAGACTGTTATACTACCCTACCTAGTACCCTGAGGGCTAGGATTACTAGGGTACTAGGAGTGTTGAACACTCCTTTCTGGTTTAGCATAATAAAGAACAACAAGAGAAACCCTGGGCACTCTCCTCTAAGTTCTACTGCTGATCTATTGAGCAATATATGACAAGTTGATTGATAATACTATTATCTGTAGAACAATAACTGACAAAAATTCATAATACCACATTTGCTTCCTGTGAAGATTTATTTTAATGGTATATTATAATCTAAATTGCTGTGTTTGGTAAAATTGAATGGATTGGCTATTTTACAAATATTCTATCTGGAAGCTGAACCCAACTCCTAGCTCCTTCCCATGCCACAGTGAGAAGGGAGAAGAGGGAAGTCAGTGCCGTGGGGGGCTAGACAGGGGGCGCACAATCAGAGACCCCTGACTATTTAGCATGAGCTGGTTGAAGGGTCCCACAGCAATAAGTGATGTTCCATGACTCTTTGTGTCAGTAGGAAGTCCTGAGTTTTATAAAGTTACCCAGGATCCCAACACCTGGCCTCTGGCACTGACAAGAAGGAGTTTTAAAATTTATCATCAATTTTTTTAAAACGTCAGTTCCAGTGTTTCAAAACATCTCTATGAAGCTTTTCTGAGTTCTAAAAGAAGCTGATTTCCACTCCCTGACAGAGGCTCTCCTAGCTCCGTGGTGATGGCCAACAGCACAGTTCCTTGGGGCCCAGCTCCATGCCAGCAAAAGATCTTTGCCTTCCATCATCTAATCACCCATGGTCACCCAGAAGACAGCTTCCCTCAGGAGAGAGCAAAGCTAGAAACGCTTCACTGTGCCCTGCTCCTCAGCGTAGGAAGTTACGGAGCAACTTAGCCTCCAGAAATAACCTGAAAACACCAGATGTGTGAATGGGTAATATCATATTCAAGGAACAATCTATTTAGAGAAAGAGTCTGTAGCCAACTCATCAGTGACATAAATGTATTTTATGGAGAAAACAACAAAATCATTGCTCTCTGGGGGAAAAAATCATAAATAAACAAATAAGTTTTGATGTGAGGCTAAGAAACATAATGGATGGTTCCATATTCTTCTCCTTTACTTAAATCAACTGTTCTGTGTTCTTTCATAGACTAGCCTCAACTAAGTTCTTTTGAAAAACAGTTTTAAACTAGAGGAATGGCATACTCTTAAAATCTAAAATATGATTCGATTACACATGATGCAATTCCTAAGTAACCAGAGATATCCCCTACCAAATCGTACTTACCATGTCCTTGATCACCCAGTTCCACTGAGAATGCTCTCAGGAAGATACCTATGCCCTCTCTCTAGCCTCTTCAAACTCTGCCTGTGCACCAAGGCAGCTTTTTCCATATGGCCCTCTATCCAAAGGCCTTGGCTGGACCAACAACACACTGGTTTTCTGATTCTAGGAACATGACCTTTTCTAGGCTCATCTTCATTGTATCAAGCAAAAACACTTGCCCTCTGAAATGCTTTTCCAAAAAAAAACAAATGAGGAACCGCATACCACTGGTATAGACTCACTTAAAACATCGCAGATGTCACCTTTCCTTAAAGGAATTTTTCTCACACAACAGAAAACAAAAGTTTTTTTTTTTTTTTTTCATCCTGACTCCCAACTCTGTTCTTACTTGTTTGATGCAGAGGATTTTGAGAAATTGCCAACAAGGGACTTCTAAAGGCTAGGTTGCTTGTGAACATGCTAGCATATTCTGTGACAGGAACAGTGTCTTGTTCACCTTTGTACACTAAGCCTATGACACAATCCTAGAGTCTTTAGAGTCGTTCAATGCTACTGAATGTTGACTGAATGATTATTCTCAAGAGAAACAGGAGAGCCAAAGAGATCCTCACAATATTTAGATAAAAATGATGTTTGCACACAAAGATAAATGCTATGGATGAAAGACCTCAATGTGAGACAGGAATCCATCAAAATCCTAGAGGAGAACACAGGCAGTAACCTCTTGGACACTGGCCACAACAACATCTTTCAAGACATGTCTCCAAAGGCAAGAGAAACAAAAACAAAATTGAACTACTGGGACTTCCTCAAGATAAAAAACCTTCTGCACAGCAAAGGAAGTAGTCAACAAAACTAAGAGGCAGCCCACAGAATGGGAGAAGATATTTGCAAATAACAAACACATGAAAAACTGTTCAACATCATTAGCCACCAGAGAAATTCAAATCAAAACCACATTGAGATACCACCTTATACCAGTTAGAATGGCAAAAATGGACAAGGCAAGAAATAAGAAATGTTGAAGAAGTTGTGGAGAAAGGGAAACCCTCTTACACTATTGCTGGGAATGCAAGATGCTACAGCCACTTTGGAAAACAGTATAGAGGTTCCTCAAAAAGTTAAAAATAGAGCTACTCTAGGATCCAGCAATTGCACTACTGGGTATTTATCTCAAAGATACAGATGTAGTGAAAAGAAGGGCCATATGCACCCCAATGTTCATAACAACAATGTCCTCAATAGCCAAACTGTGGAATGGGCCGAGATGACCTTCAACAGATGAATGGATAAAGAAGATATAGTCCATATACAATGAAATATTACTCAGCCATCAGAAAGCATGAATAGCTAACTTCTGCATCAACAGGGACAGAACTGGAGGAGATTATGCTAAGTGAAAAAGTCAAACAGAGAAAGACAATTACCATATGGTTTCACTTATTTGTGGAACATAAGGAATAGCATGGAGGACAGTAGGAGAAAGAAGGGAAAAATGAAGGTGGGTACATCACAGGGGGAAATGAACCATGAGAGACTATGGACTCTGGGAAACAGACTGAGGATTTCAGAGGGGAGGGGGTGGGGGATGGGTTAGCCTGGTGATGGGTATTAAGGAGGGCACGTATTGCATGGAGCACTGGGTGTTATACTTTTTTTTTTTAAGATTTTATTTATTTATTTGAGAGAGAGAGATCACAAGTAGGTAGAGAGAGAGAGAGCGGAAGCAGGCTCCCCGCTGAGCAGAGAGCCCCATGTGGGGCTCAATCCCAGGACCCTGAGATCATGACCTGAGCCGAAGGCAGAGGCTTAACCCACTGAGCCACCCAGGTGCCCCTGGGTGTTATACTTAAACAATGAATCATGGAACACTATGAATGATGTACTATATGGTGACTAATATAACATAATAAAAAAATTAAAACAAAACAAAAAAACAATGTTTGGAGAAGCAAGTTACCATTCAGCTCCAAACAATACCCTGGCTTCTGTTTGGTTACAAAAGGTTATTTCACTATTTGGATCCTGCTCCCTTACTCTGGAAAATCCGACTGCTTATATTGAACTGAAAGCACCCTCCCTGAAATTCCATTTGATTTGGTACAAATTAGGCTTGAAATCCACATCTTAAAATCATCTTGAAGGCTTTGCATTTTAGCAGTAGAACATTACCTTCCTTTTCATAGTCTAAGAACTAGGACATGGTAAAAGAATTTGGGGAAGGATGACTAGGTAATTAGGTGGTCCTCAAATATACATCCCCATCCTTGGGAGAAACAAAATGAAACTGAAGGGAACATTCCATTACTAAGGCAGGAGAGTCATTTACACTGAAAGGCTTATAACAACAGAACATTTCTCTTCATTCTGAATCTTAATGTGGCTAAAGTCTTACCAAGTTATTTAAAACCATTTGGCCATTCATTCATTCTCAAGAATCATTTGCCTGCCCAATAAAAATTAGGCACTGTATTAGACATAGAGAAATTGAAGACATAGTCAAGGTTCTCAAGAAACTCACACTCTAGTTTTAAAGAAATAAACCAATAAATATAACATTCTGTGATAAATACTCGGATGTCTATAGGCACATAGATCTAGAGAAATTTAACCAGAGAAATCTTTAAGTCAGTCCGCAAAGATTATGGAAGTCTCCTCTAAATTGGAAATGCTTGACTTGGTTCACTGGATGACATAGTAAAATTTAGCCAGCCAAGGAAAAGGAAGCAAAAAGCAAAAAAGATAAACCTGCATATTAGCACAGGGAATACAGAGACTAAAAATGTTCAGGCTTACAAATGGCTTAACATCTTTGGAATATGGGTTGAAATAAAAGATGGCCAAAGAGGTGAAATGAGATATCTGTTAGGGCCTGATCACAAAAGAATTAATAGACCATGCTAAGGAGGTTAGCCTTTATGCTTTAGAATAGAGAGTCACCGAAAACTTTTGTGATGGGAAATAGCAAGACAATATTTGCATTTTAGAAAGATCATTCTAGTGGTATGGTAGAAAGCAGATGGAAGCGGAACAAGAGTAAGTGAAGGAGAAAGAAGGAGATGCTTGGGCTCTCTAATATGGAAGGAAGGGAGCAACAGTGGGAATAGAGAAGCAGGGTGTGATTTGAAACAGACTGAGAAGTAGAATCATCAGGACATAGTCACCCCTGGGACATTGGTTGAGCAGAAGTAAGTGTACAATAATTCCAAGATTTCTAACTCATGTGACCAGATGGAGAGAGGAAGATTCACACAGCTGCTTTTCTCTGTGTTGTACGTGAACCATCAACACCAGAATCGCTAGAGGTGTCTGCAAACAATGCCAGTTCCTCAACCCATCCTAGACATTTTAATGAGTCAGAATTTATGCGTGATGAAGTTTGAAACACACTTCACGTAAGTAAGACATGCACGAACCAGAGCAGGTGAAACAGTGAGGCAAGTAATGAACTTAGTTTAAAGCCTGTTGTTTTTGAGAAGCCTGTGGAACACCACAGGGATGGTTTTTATGAGCAGCAGGTAATACAGGGCTCCAGCTCAGGCGAGAGAAGAGGTCTGAGGCTGTATTCTTTAGGAGTCAACAGCTTTTAAGTGGTAGCTAAAGATATGGGTGTTTCTTTCTTCCTTTCTTTTTTTTTTTTTTTTTTAACAAAATCACCCTGGAGGGTACAGAAAGGAAGTGATAAGAAAATGACCAAGATAAACCCTGGGAACAGCGAGGTGTTAAGGATGCTGTCAAAGGCAAAGCAGCCCACAAGGAAATATGGCAGGTATTAGCACCACAAGTACTGGGTTCAGCCTGGCCTGTAACTTAACCAGCAGAGAGGAAATCTAGGGCAAGCATAGCTTTTCTAATAATTCTAATCCATTATATCTCTAGGGAAGGGAAAGAGAAGAAATGAGATGACACTCATCTACACTTAAATCTGTACTGAGAGGTTTCAGAATGCCTTATCCATGAGTTGTTTGGGCTATTTCTTACCTAACTCCCCCCAAAACAAGACAACTTTGGTCAATACAAAAAAAAAAAAAAATGCACAGTAGCTGTTGGTATGTTTGCATGCACACAAGCATTATGGATACCACTCAGATCCCAACTTAACCCCAGAAAGTGGAACGAGTGGTGGGAAACCCAGAGCACTAAAACTCACATATGTTCCCTTGGCAGCATCAGAGTAGACACTGGGCTCTGGACTCCAAAAGACATAGACCAGCCTCCAACTGCATTAATAGTAAACAGTGACAAAAAAGTCTTCAAAGGCAGGCATGAGGATCTAGCCCTTCAGATCTATTCAAGGTCACTTCTCCACTTCAAGCTAGACAACATGGCCCCGTATGGCAGCTCAGTGACAGGCATAGAGAAGATTTCATCACTTTCCTATAGCTCAAATGCATTCAATTCTAATACTTCAAACACTCCAATACCCCATCTATGGACACTTCAAACAGCAATCCTAGCACAGTGGGGTTACCGTTGTCTATAACTGTTTATTTTTTCTCTCAGAGTCAACAACACTCATTTGATTTGAAAATTCAGTCAATTCCCACATCACGCCACTTAACCATAAGTGATCCACCCCATAACTGTTCTGGCAAAGCAACTTATTTACAGCTATCAGAAGTACTAATGACCTTCCTCAGCCATCATTTGCAAGAGCACTTCTAAAGTTATTCTTTGGTGAAACAAGTGTTCAGGAGATTTTTCCAGTATTCCCTCTATAGAACGGGGGACAACTGATGGGCATAGCTAGATAGAGACCACAGAAATACAGAGGTTACAATACATCTAGTATCTTGGCTAATATTCATATTCAAAGGTCAGATGGGTAGAAGGCTAAGCTGTGTTAATGATTTTGATCCCATCCTGCCCAGTGGTTTATCAAGCAGTTTATTCAAGTCTCTCAGACTTCTTTCATTGTTGAAATCAATCAAGTACCATTTTAATCTGCATATCAAGTGGATTAAAAAAATTAGGGAAAAAAAATCACCATCACAAACAAGGCCTTTTCAGGATTTTTTAAATTACTGTTATCAAAGACTCTTAAACATGTGCTCCCAGGGGTGTCTGGGGGCTCAGTTGGTTATGTCTGACTCTTGGTTGAGGCTCAGCTCCTAATCTCAGGGTCCTGAGACGCAGTCCCAGGTCAGGCTTTGTGCTCATCGGCTTAAAATTCTACTTCTCCCTTGCCCTCTGCCCCTCCCCCATAAAATAAAACAAAACAAAACAAAAAGCATGCTTCCAAATGCATACCTATTTAACAAAAAGGTAGCACACTTTCTCTCAACAGTACTTGAATTTTAGCTCACATAGATGACACAGGATTCTATTGGTTAGGGCAGTATGCTGTAGAAAAGAGCAAAGACTTTTACATAAATATTAGTTCTGGTTCTCTTCATTTCCAGCTTTAAAACACTGAGAAAGGGCCTTTACTCTGAGTGAGTCCCATTTCCTCATTCATGGAAAGGAGACCCTACTGCTAACTTGGAAGGATTTTTGTAAGGATTGAACATGAGATAATATAAGGGGTTTCTATTCACGTATTTCCCTTCCCCTGTCAGTAGAAACTCCAAAACTTGCCACAAGTGTATCATTTATGGGACATTTATCTAAAATCAAGAGCTAAGACCTGGCAATGGTTGCCTATGGTCCTCACATATCAATAAAACCACTATTTTTCTTCTTTTCTAATATGAATTGCATTTACATCTTTAAAATTCAGGCAATGCCCTGTCACATATCATCCCAGGAAGGGGGAGGGAAAAAAAAAAGACACTAAGTAGAGTTCACTCAAGATTGAGTTGTAAAACATTAAAGGTCAGCATTTGTACTACGGAATCACCAACTCAAAGAGCAACAGGAATCATCCATATGATAGAAATAGAGACGCTATTTGGGTTGAACAACAGGGAGCCATGAGGGCTGTGGCAAACTAAAGAATATCTGCCCTTTGGGAAGGGAGTAAGGACCCGTGCTGTTTCCGCTATGCAAGTCCAAGGCTGCCAGAGCTTAGTGTTTGAACAAAGGCCCGAAATCACGTTTGCATGTCAAATAGTCCAGATTCTAAATATTAGCATTAAGTTCTATTAAAAACAAATAAGCACTCTAGGCCAAATTAAAACCCATTGTGCCAAATGCAGACCATGGGCCATCAGGTTACAACTTCTGATTTATAAATCATCATTACGATAACCATATGGCCATCCCTGGCAGGATCTCAAGCGTGGCCACTAACATGAACTTTCTCTCTTGCCATCCATTAACTTGCTTTGTTCTCCCTTCACTTCACCTTCAATCAAGACTAGCCAGATCATATTAAAGGAAACCTGGAACCCATCCCCAGGCAAGTGTACTTGTTTGTTTATGGTTGTTTGTTTGTTTGTTTGTTTAATTTGACCCAAGATCTCCTCACGGGTCTTTGGACAGTCCTAGAGCCCCTGGTATTGATAGGCCTGTCTTCTGAGGCAGGGGCAAAGGACAGAGGAGGCAGTCGGGAGCACCCCTCCCCCATCAGGCCCTGACCTTGACAAGAAGGGCGGTGGGAAGCGCTGGCTCTCAGGCCCACCGACATTTGGAAACACAGGTGTGGCCCACAGCCCTGGCAGGATCTGGCCAGGCACTCCAGTGACAAGCCCACGCCTGTCGCGGGGGACTCCCTTGACAGTGTGAGCAGGAGGCTGAATCTGTCACTGTCTGGCTAGAGCGGCTGTCTGTGTCAAGTGCTGACACCGGATGCCTGAATAGGGGCTCAGTCAAGCGGGCATTTGTTATAGAAAGCTCCCCAACTCATATTTCACAGTGATCAGAGGCGGTGAGGCGGAGACCTGAAGTGGCTCATCAGTACAATATTAGCTGTGGTGGCTATCACACAGGAACAGCTGGGCTGAAGCCAGAGAAGCCCTCTTTGGAGACAACAAATGTTCAGTGCCCCCGGGGATGGCAGAGACAGGCTGCCAGGCCTCATTCCACCTCCCCCAACCCAGCCCCCCAGTGTCCATACCTCCAAGCATGGCACTCCAACACCCCCATGAGGCTCAGAAAGGAAAGAGCATGGAGAGACTGTGCCAGGCTGGGAGGAAGGTGCATGAAAGAGGAATGAGAGAGATGGTGGGCTGAGCCCTGCCTTTGGCCACCTCAGACCCAGGCCCTGGCCTTTGGTTTCTAAGGCCTCCCCTGGATCCAAGCAATGAGGGCCCTTTGGGACTTAGCCTTCTAAAGAAGAGTTTTGCATGCATCAGTGCTGCTCTCTACAATGCTCAACTCTGCCATCAGTCTGAGAGATGGGAAGACAAATGAAAAAGGCCAGGGAAATGCCGTCAAATTTAGTTTTTGTCTCAGGACTTTCACAAAGAAATGAGTTCTTCCCCCATGTCCTTCTAATTGTACTGGCAAGACAATCAAGGATGGGGATTATCTCCAAGTGTCTCAACAACCACAAGGTGCCCTCTCCCCAGCCGTGCCCCAAAGCCTATCCTGCATTGTTAGTGACTTACCTCTTTTAGAAAACGTGAGAACAGAGTTGAAGTAACAAGTAAAAGATGAAATCTTTCTCAGAGCAACCATGACTCTTCAGATATCAGAAACGAAATGGTTCTGACATGACTAGCAGTTATGCAGTTACAAGCTGGCCAAGGGAAAGAATGAGATAATCACTAGAACACTCACAAGTGTCCAGGTCTCACTTTTGACCATTAGGGTGACAGTAATAATATCAAGAAAAACCACTTTCCTCTACTGGACATGTAGCATGTCCTAAGTCTTCTTCTAAACATCTATGTGGACATCACTGAATGACCATGATAAATCAGTGAGATACAAATGTTACCATCCCAGTACTACAAAGGAGAAAACTAAGTCCAGGAGGCTTAAATAGATTGTTATAACCACAGAGCTTGGAAGAGGCAGAGTCAGGATTACAAATAAACAGTGCCTGACACATAGTCTTAAAAATACTTATTAATTAGAGTTGCTAAGGGCGGTAGTGAAAGAACTCAACTTAGAGTCAGATCGCCTGGCTTTAGTCTTAATAGGTAGACAACACCTACCAATTAATGAAGGACAAGATGACTATTGCAACAGAAAAGAAGCAAGGGGTGCCTGGGTGGCTCAGTGGGTTAAAGCCTCTGCCTTTGGCTCAGGTCATGATCTCAGGGTCCTGGAATCGAGCCCCACATTGGGCTGTCTGCTCAGAGGGGAGGCTGCTTCCCTCTCTCTGCCTACTTGTGATCTCTGTCAAATAAATAAATAAAATCTTAAAAAAAAAAAAAGAAAAAGATGCCAAAAATAGAAAAATTTGCATTAAATTTTGACATGTGTCTGAAAAAGATACACAAGGAATTTAACTAGTATTTTCATATTTGAAATTTACAATGGCATGATATTCTATCTTTTGCCTGTCAGTTAACAAATGCCTCTTAAAACTATAATATCCAGCGTGGGTGAGAGTATACTCTCAGCCTCCCTAGAAAAAGTGTTGATTTATATAACATTTCTGGGGGACAGCCTGATGATATACATTGAAATCTTAAAAGTGGTTTATAACTTCTCTGGTAGTTTTAAAACATGGCTATAAATTCTTTGATACCCCTTCCACTGAGAGGTAGGGGTTTATATTCTCTCCTCTTTACATTGGGACAGGATTATGACTGCTTCAACCAATAAAATACAGCAAAAGTGACACCATGTGACCTCCAAGGATAGTTCATAAATCCCACATAATCTGCCTTGTGTAGTGGACATACTCTTGGATCCCTGTGACAAGTCATGAAATTACCACCATGCTGAGATCACCAGGCTGGAGAGGCCACATGAAGGAACAGCACCCAACAGTCCGAGCTATGCCCAGTCTTTGAGTCTGCCCACTGAGATCCCAGACATCATGGAGCAGAGAACAACCATCCCTGCCATGTCTTTACTGAATTCCTAACCTACAGCATCCATGAGCATAATAAAATGGTGGTTGTTTAACATGGCTAAGTTTTGGGTTGGTTTGTTACACAGCAGTTGATAACTGGAAAAACCTCTAACACTGTCATTATTCTTCTGAAGTCTATTCTAAGGGTATAATTAGAGATATGGACAAGAATTATATACAAAGATGTTTAAAATAGGGGAAATGGGAAACACACACTGGAACAATAAGGGCTTGCTTTATCCACATAATGAAACGTGGGGATTTAAAATTAGGTTTTGGAAAACTACTTAATACTATGGTATTATAAAATATAAAAGTATAAAAGCATACTTTTAAGGAGGAATTTTAAAAGAACATAGAAAGAGGAAGTTCATGTTTGTGGGAAAAAACAAATACACACACACATATACACATATATACATGTACATACATATGCACACACACACACACACACACACACACACACACACACATATGCATTAAAACCAGATGAAAATACTCTAAAATTTAAATGGTCTCTATTTCTGAGTTATGATATTAAGGATGATTTTTATTTTCTTCTTGATGATCTTCTGTATTTCTAAAATTCATAAAAGTAGTAGATGATGTGCTAATAATACATGGCAGGACCTCATTAAATCTATGTAACCTTGAAAAAAAATCTTATTGAAATCCTGAGTCAAATTCCAGCAATTTCTATCTTATTGTCTTGGGAAAGAGTCTAAACTCCAAGTTCATCATCTACAAAACCAAGAAAACAACATCTACCTTGAATGACTTTTATGGTGTTAAACCATATATTAACTAAGTACCCATGTAGGTTGTAGGATTTCAGTAAATGCCTATTTTAATTCAGTGATAATCACTTTGTCTAACTTTCAAACACAATCAGATTGGGCATTTGAGATAAATATCTATAGCTCCCATGTGAATAAAGAACATTAAGATATGGGTGTGGTTTTCACCACTCATCCAAAATAAGTAGAATCTGGTGAAACTGGAAACCATTCTGCCTCTCGCTACTACATGCAGACCTTATTGTCTATTACTTCAGGTGACAAACAAGCACCAAGCTTTCCTGCTATGCCAAATGACAAAAAAATACTTGGGACAAAATTAAGAGTCTTGACAGAATTTAATTTTCCTCTCTGGATATGGAATACTTTTCCACTATTAATTGTCCCCCACTATAACTGTAAAGAAAGTCTTAGACCCAAAACTATCCAGTGAACTATAAAAGAATGATTCTCTTAATTTCATGGTCTGTCTTCTCCTCCCCAGTACCATGCCACATTGTTGTGACTTTGTTAACACAACACTTGTTAAGTAGAGCCCCAGGGTGTTAGATGGTGAACCTAGGTTCAGTAGAAGACCAGAGGGAAACTGAAATAGGGAAGACTATGGCAAATCCTGGAGGAAGTACACAGTGTACGCCTACAGATGCCCCATGGGGAGGTAAAGGCAGGGCCCAGGCAAAGATAGTGACAGACCCTAGGGTACATGCCTTTATTAGAGACCAGAGGTAGAGTGCTTTAGGGTTTCCAGACTAAGGCCAGATTGGTCAACTCAAAAAGAGCAGTTTTGGTAAGCTCCAAGAGTGGTCTTACCTAAGAGACACAAAAGGGGAAAGCCTTGGAGAGAATGCAACTCACAAGGGCTGCTGGAAAGTTGTACAAGGAGCTTACACTTGCATGTGATCCTGTGGGCTGTTTTCTACCAGCTATTACCTAGAACATGCATCTCAGGATGGGCTAGTGACAGTTCAAGAACCTTACAGGCTGTGTGGCCACATGAAATAGATGCCAAGGCAACAATATCAGTGGAGTGGTTTGGCTAAATTCTCCACACACGTGTACATTCCTGATAATAGCTAATAACCATAGGAGCTCACCTCTGCGGAGAACCCCTCTGGGCCAGGCACTGGTCTCAGCCTCCACGTGGATTAGCTCACTTATCCCTCTTGGTAACGCTATGACACAGGCATTCTTACCATCCCTGTTTCACTTGTGAAGAATCAGAAACACACCGGAGGGTAAGTTACTAACCCTAATCAAACTCTAAAGCAAATACTCTTTATCTCTCACCCCTGTACAATGATAGCATTATTCTGTACAAAATTTGACCTGGGAGGAGGAACATCAGACTAGAATATCCTTATCACTAGGATACTTGACCCTAGAGCTTAACCCAAGTGCTGTTCATTCAGGAAGTGTTATAAATAGAGGAAGGATAACCACGCTTCTATCCAGACCCCTGGTTGACCCTCCCTCTATTCCCTTTGCCATTATCTTTTGTATGATCCAAAGGTCCTTGGGAGTGTCCTATTCATCTGTGTCCTCTGGGCCTAGTGCACCAACTAGCCCATCTCAGGAGATTAATAACAATTTGTTCAGCTGACTTAAAGAGGATCTACTCAAATTAGGAGTTCCTCCCTAATTTCTGCCTCCCAAGAGTTTCTCTTTTGGAAGAAACACACACAGACAGTTGTTGAATAAATTCAGATCCATCTAGTATGTAGTAATCTGGGTCTGGAGTTAATGCATGAGGAAACCTTAAGCCTGACCTTTAGAACTGAGTGAAGGCTGACAAATGACATCCCTCATCCCCACCTGGGCTTTGAACCAATCAGGTTCAAATTGGGAATAAGATAAGAATAAGACAGGTAGATGGGACGACTGGGTGGCTCAGTTGGTTAAGCGGCTGCCTTCGGCTCAGGTCATGATCCCAGCATCCTGGGATCGAGTCCCACATTGGGTTCCTTGCTCAGCAGGGAGCCTGCTTCTCCCTCTGCCTCTGCCTACCACTCTGTCTGCCTGTGTTGGTGCTCTCTCTCTAACAAATAAATAAATAAGATCTTAAAAAAAAAAAAAAAAAGAATAAGACAGGTAGAATCCAAATATGGTAAACCCATTTTACTGATGAAAAATTATTGTCATTATTACAAAGCTGACATTGGAAAAAAGTGATTTACATCTGTGAGTCAACGGGCTTCACGACCCCAAATCCCACAATTTAACTTACACACTCAGTTTTAGGAAATGCCGCACTAGGATAGTAGTCCCTCTGGTAGGCGAACTCAGGCACTTTAGAAGTATGTCTTCCCCTAAAGAAGAAAGAAAGAATGGGATGCCATGCCCCTTATTTCCTTCTAAATCACCAATACAATTAAGTCACTCTTCCTCGCTGGGGAGAGTTAGGGTGGAGAAAGACCACAGAATCCTGGCCCTCTACCTGCTAAGACTCTTAGAGAACCTAAAAGTCGAGAGAGAAAGCTTTCGTATGACTGAGGACAGCTGACAGATTTCAGCATGGGGTTGAGCACTTGTTAAAAATTATTTGTGGTCCTTCAATTATTTGTATGACCTTCAACAGACGAATGGATAAAGAAGATATGGTCCATATACACTATGGAGCATTATGCCTCCATCAGAAAGGATGAATACCCAACTTTTATATCAACATGGAAGGGATTGGAAGAGATTATGCTGAGTGAAATAAGTCAAGCAGAGAGAGTCAATTATCATATGGTTTCACTTACTTGTGGAGCATAAGAAATAACACGGAGGACATGGGGAGATGGAGAAGAGAAGGGGGTTGGGGGAAATTGGAGGGGGAGATGAACCATGAGAGACTGTGGACTCTGAAAAACAATCTGAGGGTTTTGAAGGGGCAGGGGGTGGGAGGTTGGGTGAGCCTGGTGGTGGGTATTATGGAAGACACATATTGCATGGAGCACTGGGTGTGGTGCATAAACAGTGAATTCTGGTACACTGAAAAGAAATTACAAAAATAAAAAAATTAAAAAAAAAAGACTCCCTCCTTCTACCTCTGCATCTCCCCTCCCCACAATATAAACAAAAACAATTTTTTTAAAAATAAAATACTAAATTTTAAGCATTAAAAAAAATTGTCAGTTTTAACTTTGTGCTGTGAACCCAGAACAAAGTAGCACTAAACAGACTCCTGTGAGAACACAGCCCCCCTTCATATTGGGTCATACAACCCTGAAGTAGGCTATAAGCTCTCTGAAAATATACTCTTTCACTTCATTGTGCTCGCTAGAATATTCTGCATATGGTAATTTATTTGTAAATTTTTTCCCATAGTGCATACATGAAGGAAGAAACAGTAAGCAAAAACAGAACTCATTGGCTCTTTGACTTGTAACTCAGGGAGGGAGAAAATACAGGCAGCTCAACATACAAATGGGTTGTGTTCTAATCATTCACATGTTATTGTGGGGTGCTAGGGAAATCTTTTCCCATAGAAGACCTACAGCATAGATCTTTGGATTTAGTTAAGATTCATCTGAGTCTTAGAGGGAAGTCCTAACATCTCATCTTACAAAGAATAATCATGCATTTCATTTCTGGATCTAGGATGAGGCACAAAATATAAAGAATGGAGCCTGGTGGGGGAGGGCTATGGGGACTGGAGAGTGAGAAAAAGGCAGGGCGCCATGAGTCTACAGACCTGGAGAGCAGAACAGTCCAGAGTTTTTACCTCTCCTGTGGACAAACTTTTGACCTCTCCTCCGGACAAACTTTTTAACCTCTGCTTGGTACACTGCAATAACCAAGTGCTTGCTCTATGCCACACAGAGTTCTAGGAGTTTACATGTATCATCTCATTTGATTCTCAAGAAAATATTCTTGGGAAACAGAGGGCCAAGGAAGCTAAGCATCATGGACACAGATGCCACCCAAATCTCCCTTCATGGAAGGACCTGTTGCCCCAGCAGTTGGCAGAGACCCTTCCACTCCCAGCCACTCAAGGATACCTCAGCAGAAGAACTGTCTTGATTAAAGTCACTGCCCTTGTCAGGATGGCCCACCTCCAACCACCCATCGGATGCTAAGTCACTTGCCCAAAGGCTCAAGACCCATGGTGGAGATACAAACCCAAAGAGAATGGCACCAGTGCCTGAGCTCCTGACTGGTCCACTGCACTACCCCCCACAGTTAGACATCACTACTTCAACGCCCTAAGACCCCTAGCACAATTTCTACAGCTCCTTTCATCCAGGCCTTTTCTAGGTAGATGGTTCCAGAAGAGATTTTGCCTCTGAACTGCCCCACAGAATTTGAAAGGGAGAGACATGCAGCCCTCTGTCTTTGGGGAGCAAATCTATATTAATAGAATCCCTGCAATGCCATCTATCTCCCCTTTTTCTTTTCTTTTCTTTTTTTAAGATTACATTTATTAATTTGACAGAGAGAGATCACAAGTAGGCAGAGCAGCAGGCAGAGGTGGGAGGGGCAGGCTCCCCGCTGAGCAGAGAGCCCGATGCGGGGCTCGATCCCAGGACCCTGGGATCATGACCTGAGCTGAAGGCAGAGGCTTAACCCACCGAGCCACCCAGGCGCCCCTATCTCCCCTTTTTTTAATTAATTTTGGTGGCATGCCAAGTCCGAGATGCAGCAAGAAGTTAAGATTTCCTGAGCCCTCCCAAATCAAGATTAGAAGGAAAGAAACCAAAATCCACAAAGCAAACTCCTTCTTTGGCTCTGAAAACTGCAACCATTTTTAAATCTGGTAGAAAACTGTCTACCCAATGTAAGGAGTGAATGTTTAAAAGATCATTTTCTTTTTTTTTTTTTAAGATTTTATTTATTTACTTGATAGAGAGTGGGATCACAAGTAGGCAGAGAGGCAGTCGAGAGAAAGGGGGAAGCAGGCTCCCTGTTGAGCAGAGAGCCTGATGCAGAACTCGATCTCAGAACCCTGAGATCATGACCTCAGCCAAAGGCAGAGGCTTAACCCATTGAGTCACCCAGGTGCCCCAAGATCATTTTCTATAATACACAGGCCAACACATTTTCCAAGTTAGGATTTTCTTCCATGCTGTTGGTATCCTCAATTTGAGTAGGGAACCCCATTACCACAATAAAGAAAGCTGAAACTATCTGATGTTGATTTAAACAACTGTGAGCTCCTAAATCGAACACCCTGTTTCGAGCTTGTTTTCTTTCAGCCTCTGCTGTGGGATTCATCTCTTTTACTATTTAATAGTATTTCCTTTACAAACATGTCACACTCTCTGAACTGAACCCACTTAGCAAGGCAGAGCACCTGCTGCACAGAGCATTTCCCCACTTTTTCAACTCCCAACTCCATTCCTCGCAGTTGCCAGGGTAAAGTCATGTCCAAAAACCCAAGAGAGGATGAATGGAAACTGGTCTTGACTACAGAGAAAAAAGTCGTACCCCCTCCATTCTCTGGTGTCTGGTTTTTTTTTAAGGATTTCACCTGTCTAGACCAAGTTCCAAGGCTACCAAGGAGCCCCAGGATAGTCCAGCCTGGCCCCTTTCATTCCACTTCCCAGTGTGTTGGTGATCAGGATGGGACACCACTGCAAACCCATCTTAGATCTGCGGCTCTCTGTGAAGCAAGAGTGTTCTATCATCACACTTTGCATTTTCACCTTGCCTCTGATTGTTCTGCTCATGTCAGAGATGTAGCTTTGATGCAGACATTGCACTGGAGAAAAGAGGAAAAGTAGCAGAAAGAAGGGAATGGGATTAGTAGCTCAAAAGCTTTGAAAATCTTGATTTCACTGAAATGAAAACATGCATCATCTACCTTCTTCAGACTTTGCTGATTGTATTAATTCCAGATGAAAAGTAAGTCAGTAGGTATCATTTTTTTTTTCTTCTCCACACTGGTGGAGTTTGTCTACAGGGAGCCTGTAAAGGAAAACCGTCTCTCTCCTAGTGTTTCTAGGCAAAGCATTGAAGTACAATCCCACTGAAATCAAAGTGACAGCTAGAAGGCACCCCTAATCACCAGCTCTCTGAATTCTTTTAGGACTTGAATACAACTGTCAATTACCCAGGTCTCTTTGTAGACCAGACAAGTAACAATAAATGCAAGGTCTAAATCAAGCCTGCCAAAACAAAAACAAAAACAAATAACAAAAACAAAAAAACAAACATCATCACTATCCTTTCCCATCTAACAACAGTATCCAATGCCAGACCTGAGATCCAATGGTAAACTAAGGAATTAGGAAACATCATCAAAACAACTACAAATAAAATGTGTTAGTATGTTTAATGCAAAATCATATGGCCACAATTATCACATTTTCTAAACCAAAATGAACACATATGCAATACCTGATCTGACCATAAAAATTACTTCAGTAACTCTCTACTGAGTGACTAACATGTGCCAGGCCACTGTTGTCCATGCTGCAGATAAAGTTGTGAGCAAAACAGGCAGATATAAAATATAATATTCCATAACCAGCAGTGCTATGGGGAAGATGATCACCATTGTCACATTTCTTCTATCTCCTTCATAACAAAACCAGAAGAAAGTGATAAAAAGGGTTGCGAATTATACCAAGAAATACTTGGGAATTAAGAAATTCTACCAACTCCTTGGGAGGAGGGGTTGGGGGAAGCTGAAGGGACTCACACTCTTTACTGTCATCTCACTTCAGTGACTGAATGACTGAGCTGGTTGCCTACCCACTCTAGTCTCCTCCTTCAGTGCCAAATCACATTTAAATCATTCCAGGCTGGAGAGAATCTGTGCCACTTTTTAACGTCATATGTGGCATTTTAAGGAAATTGGATTCTACTGGGGAAGAAAAGAGGCCTTGATGAAATCATCAGGGCCTGCCCATTGAATTGAGAACCAGAGAGAATAATGAAAAACTGATCAGGCAAGAAGAAATGGAGTTGAGTCTCTTCCTCCACCAAGCCTTCCAGACCAAAGTTAATTCTATTAGGGGAAATGGGGAAAGAATCACGTGACTTACAAGCCCTGGGAAGATGATATTACATGATGAAACGTGATTGTTCAGTATGGTTTTCAGGCAGCCAGAAGGAAGCAGTAAAGCTATCTGTGCTTTTGCTACCTTAACATTAGCACTATTTGTCTGAATTTTCCTTTTAATGTACTCCCTTTTCTGTTGGCTCCTGTGGCTTGTAATCAAAGTAGAAACAGGGTTAGCAGGTTGGAATGTGTCATTAAATGGTTTATTACTGGGAGAGGAGAGAGGAAAGGAAAACTGATTTTCTCTCTCTCTCTCTCTCTCTCTCTCCCTCCCTCTCTGTAAATATTTTCTTAAGCATCTTTACCCACTGATAAGTTTTATCCATCCTCAATGTCTAGTTCTAAATCTCTGCATCCAAATACATTTTGTAGATGCCACACTAGTACTTAAAACTCAGCAGGGCCAGCAGCTGGCTCATGGGTTCTCCATGTCCTATAGACTGCTTCTCTTCATACCCTGTATCTCAATGAAGGGCACCACTATCACATCCAAAGTCACCCACCACTCAAGAAAAATACAACACAAACATGCAGTCACCTATAACAACACTTGAGAACCATAAAAAGACACTGCTGAAAGATATTTAAAAAGACAAAAATAAGTGGAAAGATATCCCATGTTCATGGACTAAAAGACATATTGTTAAGATGTCCATCCTACTCAAAGGGATCTATTGATTCAATGCAATCCCTGTCAACAGGCAGCCATGAAAAGATGAGAAAGAGAATAAATTAGAGGCCACATTATCAGAAAAGAAACTAAAAAAGACACCTCAAAAACTTAAAAGGCTAGGAGACTTGATTGGATGAGTGGAAATGATCAGGAGTGAAAAATATCCCCTGACTTTGACATGTGGGCCTCTCTAGCCCTTCTCTCCTGATCTGTGACTTTGGAGAGGGGTTAGCTGTTGAAAGAGATTAAGGGAGTACATCTCCACATCTACTTCCTTGCCCCATCCTCAGTTAAAACCATTCTCCTTAGCCATGCTATTTTTTGCTTTCATTTTAAATGATTTTTTTTAATCTTCTGAGCTGTCACCAACTCTGCCTGATGGAAAATGTAATAATCAATTCTCTGTTTCTAGTTATATATAAATATATTGAAAAAATGCAACCTCAGAATCTAGGTGTTCAACGTGCACTTCCTTTCCATTTTTTAAACTGAAACCAGGGATGCCTGGGTGGCTCAGTTGATTAAGCGGCTGCCTTCGGCTCAGGTCACGATCCCAGCGTCCTGGGATCGAGTCCCACATCGGGCTCCTTGCTCGGCAGGGACCCTGCTTCTCCCTCTGCCTCTGCCTGCCTCTCTGTCTGCCTGTGCTCGCTCTCTCTCTAACAAATAAATAAATAAAAATCTTAAAAAATAAAATAAAATAAATAAACTGAAACCAATGCCCCGTCTCTTACCATCCAATGAGCTGTTAAATATTCAAAGCTTCAAGGCTGCACCTGCTTCACATAATGGAGGAAATGCCATAAAATGCTTTAAGAGAAAATGTACATTTCAGAATAATGTGAAATATGGAAAATATTGGGGAACAAACTCCTCCCTCCCCAAAGGGAGAAGACATACAGGACTGCATTGTACTTCTGGTAGACAACTTAGCAGGATCTGCACAAATGATTTTGTATTAACAACAAAGAGCTCCCCAAGGGTTTCCCTCAACCCATTGAGCAATATGACACAAAGCAGCTCTGACCAGGAGAAAAAAGGAAGAATCTATGAGCCAGGGACCCTTGAATCTCTGCTTTCATGTAGTTTATTCCTTGTAAGTGACCTCTGCTGCTTTGGCTCTATGTGTGGGCACTCATCCTTTACAAGCAAATACAATTGTGAAGCGTTCTCCTCTGTGTATAGTTAGATAATGAATTCTTCCTGTTGCAAAGTGACCTCAGGAGCCCAAGACCTAATTTCATTTCAATTTGTGCCAATGAAACCCTTGACAAACTGCTCTTTTTAGAGTCATGTATAACTTTGAGTTTTATTCCTAAGCATTGTTGCTCTTCTGACAAGGAAAAATCAGACTGTAGGATTTGTTCCCTATCCTTTGCAGTGCCAGTGATTATGGAACCAGCTGAGTGGGATCAGCACTGAGTATTTTTCTGTGATTCATTCACTTTGAGTACAATTACCACCAAAAAAATCACAAAGTCGTGGATAGGCTAAAACCACCAAATGGAGATCAAAGTATACTCTTAAAAAGTAAGCATGCAAAGATGCATACACACGAAGAGTACTGTTTCAAGAGTATTCCTGAAATGTTAGCCATTCCTTATTCTCAGAAACAAATAATTTCTAGTCATTTCTAGTCAGACCTTTTGTTCTATGAGAGACATAAACAGAACAATGTTTCTGCTGGTGCTCTTGGCAAACACTGACGCTCTCCTGCTGGAATTCTGTCATCTCTTTTTTGAACACAGGTGATAAACCAAATCTGCACATTGTTGATCTAAAACCCGAGTCTTTAACCTGAGCATAATGAAATCACATTAGGAGACATGCCTGTCCAAACACTACAGTAACTGCGCCAGGGTTGCTCGGAATAGCTGCCATTTGCTTCTCTCTCCTCAGGCTGAAATTATTTGAGCTTCACCTGTTCCCATCTCAAATTATCCTATAATTGCCTTTACATATTATAGGGTTATACCAAAAGTAGCAACTGTACCAACTGGCACCCAGACATCAGGGACATGGAACTGGCTTTCTTTTTCCTCACCTCATATGCTCTGATCAGTGTCCACGGAATTATCTGAGGAAAGAAAAGTTTGCCTTAAATCTAGAAATGTGCCAAAGGAATCATCTAGCACATTCTTCAGTATGAAGTGCTCTTCAAGGACACCAAACTCAACTTTTAAAAACTGCCAAGTTATTTGTTGTTGAGAAAACATACCTGCATAATTTGCTTCTTACTCTCCAAGGGGGAACACCAAAATTACATAATGATCATCATGCATTATTTTGAATATTTCTGTCTAAATTATTTGAAAATTAAGAGCTACTTCCAAAATTCCCAACACTACCTGGGAAAAAAACCCTCACGCATTATCCTGAGGTGTGTCGGTCTCCAAATTAAAAAATACTAAGGCACACTTCGTTTTCTTCAAAGAAGATTGTTTAAGAATTAAATTGTGCTGGTTGGAGGATGGGTTAAATAGGTGATGGGGATTAGGGAGTACACTTGTGATGAGCCCTGGGTGTTGCATGGAAGGGCTGAATCACTATATTGTACACCTGAAACTAAGATTGTACTGTATGTTAACTAACTAGAATTTAATACAAAAATTTTTAAAAGAATAAAATTGTGAGCACCTTTCCAAATAGGAAAATGCTTTAAAATCTTATTAAAAATGATCTCTGTAGTTGTATGTTTAAGTATAGTCTTTTAAACTGATGGTTGCAGTTTTCAGAGAGCCAAGAAATGACAGGAACAATTAGCATGGGGTCAACAATCCTCAACCTTGGTATCTTCAAGTCCCATGACCTATGGCAAACATTTGGCCTCTTTGAACTTGAGCTTACTCATCTTTAAACATGGGAATAACTGGATTTAATTTCCAACAGTACGGTGGGACAGATACTATGAACAGTCCTCCCCCACTGACAAAATTTTAAAATACTGAATAATATATATTAAAAACAAAACAAAACAAAATCTTCTAAATGTCATCACTGACCTGGCAAGCAAATAAGGACTCTTCAGAGCAGAAGAAAATATGTGAAAGTTGGAATCAAGAAAGGTGAATAGAACTCTGAGGAAGAGTTTCATCCTGAGGTCATCAAATTAACCCTATGCTCTTAAGCCTCAGTTATAAAAGAAGAAAGAAAACAGTCCTAGAACTACCTAGAGCTGTTTAATGGAAGACACCTGCATAAGTTGGACACCATAGGCCTAGATAAGAGTAAAATAGAAATAAATAATCCTTTCAGAAGGGCACAGAAAGGTAATTTAACATTCTCAACCTGGACATTGATCTCCTCTGTTATTTCATTACTACCACCGGCAACTACACATGCCTCTCACCTGAGTTCTAACACTTTGTGATCCAAAAAACATCAACCTAATTGCTTAATTTTCTACCTAAGTAGTGTCATTAAACATCCATCAAAAATAAACACAAATTCCATTTGGAGAGATGTGCATTTCTCTCAGGCTATAAAAATCCCATGAGATAACTTTCTGAGGAATATAACTCACAATCCATAGAATAATATCACAAAACACACAAAGAAACAAGAACTACAAGAAATCAGACTTATAAAGATCTTAGACACTAAAATTATCAAGTTTGGATTATAAAATAAGGATATTTAACAAATTTCAAGATATAAAAGAGAATACTTAATATATGAGAAGAAGTAAATATAAAATAAATGAAGCAAATTTGAAAAAATAAAACTTTTTGCGAGTGAAAATTCTAATTCATCACTTTTTAAAATCCATGCATGAAATCAATGACAAATTAGAGCTGAAAACAGAATTTGCAAACTAGAAAACATATTTGAAGATAATCACAATGCAGCACAAACAGACAAAATAATACCAAAATGTAAATCAAATGTTAAAAATCACGTAAGATATAATTTTAAGAGTCTACCACATTCTAATAAGCTATCCAGCAAGCAAGAAAGAATGAATGAAAGAGATAAAATACATAAAAAGAGAATGACTGAGAGTCTTCCAAAATTGAAGATAATAAATGAGGCTCAGAAAATGCAGTTAATGTCCAGAGGGAAGATTTTTAAAATTCAAATTTAAACATATCATATCATGGGGAAATTTGAAGGTATTAAAGAAAAATAATATATTTTAAAAAGTCAAAAAGAAAATACAAATTACCTACAGAGAACCTCACATCAAATTGATGGCAGATCCCTCGATACCAAAAATGGAAGCCAGAAAACAGTGGAACAATATTTCTAAAATCTAAGAGACTAGAACTTCAAATAATAATTGTACAGTGAATTCCCTTTAAAGAAATCAAAGGTGAAACACAGGTATTTTCAGACAAACAAAAACTGAGTTTGACAATATAGACCCCTCTAAAAGGAAATTCTAAACAATGTACTCCAGGCAGAAAGAAAAAACAAAACTGTTAGGAAGATCAAAAATGTAATATGGAGGAGTGCCTAGGTGGCTCAATTGGTTAAACATCTGCCTTTGGCTCAGGTCATGACCCCAGGGTCCTGGGATCGAGCCCCACATCAGGCTTCCTGCTCAGCAAGGAGTCTGCTTCTCCCTCTCCCTCTGCCTGCCACTCGGCCTACTTGTGCTCTCTATCTTTCTGTTAAATAAGTAAATAAAATCTTTTTAAAAAATCTAAAATGGAATAGTACAAAAAGGACAGGATATATATGTAGACAAATCTCAACACCTACATAAAACATTATCTAAATTGAAAATTTAAAAAACTGAAATATAGTCCAACAATGAATATAAACCAATGGGAAATAACCAAAACTGAAGTATCCTCAGGTTCATGTATTATTCTAGAGAGTAAAGATACTCATTTTAGGCAACATTAAGCATGTATATTCATTGACCTACTAAAACAAATAGACTGTATAATCTTCAAATGAGAATATGAAGGGGGAAAGTGAAAGAAGGAAAGAAAGTGAATCCAAAAGAAGAAAAGAAAGAAAGGGGAAAAAAAAGAAATACAGAAAATGCAGGGCAAATAGAAAGCATAAAGCAAGTTGGTAGAAATAAAAACAGAGCATCTATTATCACAAAGCATTTACTCAGAGCATATTCTCTCACCATGATGCCCCTGTATTAAATATCAACAGGTATTTGATAAAGTGATAAAGTGATAGAGTGATAAAGAGAAAAATTACATAAGTGTGAAAATTTAAAAACACACTCTTAAATAAGTGAGGTCTTAAATTAGATGCTTACTAATTCATTAATTTTCAGCTTATCTTTTCTTTTTCTTTAGCTTTTCTTCTTTTTTCCGTATGTAAACACTTGAAGCTGTACAATCCCTTTTTAAGTACCATTTAGCTTTATCATACATATTTTGATATGCAATATTTTAGTATATAGTAATTTAAACTACTATATTTAAATTACTATATACTAAAATTTAAGTAGTTTAAACTGCTATATTTAAATTACTATATACTAAAATTTAAGTAGTTTAAACTACTATATTTAAATTACTATATACTAAAATTTAAGTAGTTTAAATTACTATATACTAAAATATTGCATATCAAAATATGTATGATAAAGCTAAATGGTACTTAAAAAGGGATTGTACAGCTTCAAGAGTTTACATAAGGAAAAAAGAAGAAAAGCTAAAGAAAAAGAAAAGATAAGCTGAAAATTAATGAATTAGTAAGCATCTAATTTAAGACCTCAGTAAAAAGAATTCTAACCACACTCCAAGAAGAAGAAGAAGAAGAAGAAGAAGAAATAATAAACGAACAAAATAAAAAACATAAAATCAACAGAGCCAAAACTGTTTTTTAGAAAAGACATAATAGGGGTGCCTGGTTGGTTCAGTGGGTTAAAGCCTCTGCCTTTGGCTCAGGTCATGGAATCGAGCCCCGCCTTGGGCTCTCTGCTCAGCGGGGAGCCTGCTTCTCCCTCTCCCTTTTCCTGACTCTCTGCTTACTTGTAATCTCTCTTTCCCTGTTGAATACATAAATTTAAAAAATCTTTAAAAAAATGTAAACTAATGTTAAAAAAAGACATAATAGATAAACATCTGACAGCTCATCTTAAAAAAGAGAGAGAAGATAAAATAGTAACCCAAATGAAAAGGGAGAGGTAGCACACAGAAAAATTATCAAAGAATGCTATAAAAAAGCTCTTTTATAATACTATAAAAAATGTGCAAACATAGATAAAACTGTTAAGTTCCTAGAAAAACATGTAAGATACCAACTGATTCAAAAGTATGTAGAAAATCTGATTTTCCATAACCATTAAATAAGTCAAATCAGTAAATTAAAATATCCCAAGAGCTTTCAGCACAACTCATATCACAGATAAAGAAGCTCACGTAAGGTTTTCTCCACTGGCTTGAGGTCAGAAGTTACAGCAGTGCCACGACTAGACCCCACATATCCAGATGCCTACACTAAGTATTGGGTTAGTGCACTGCATGTATTTCACGAATTTAAGCTGGAAGAAATTTCTTCAACAATGCTCACTGGGAAGATTTTCTGAAACATGCATCACTAAGTCCATATAGGGTATAGGAAAGGAATGGGAATGTCCACCTGGAACTCCAGACAATTATCTATGGTAGACCACACAGTTGAGCTGCCCATTAACCTTGCTTCATTTGATCAACTTGGGAAATTTTCCTCATATATCTTTTTTCTACTTGTGTTCAGTTTAAGGAGAATCACTGTGGAAATTCTTTCTCTTTAGGGACCTATCACTTTTAAAAAGGTTTCAAATAGGACACTAAATAATCTGACTATGAAAAAAAATCTCCTAAGAAAACACCAGATACATAAATTTACAGGTAAGTTATCTTAAAATTACAATCTGACATAAACTCTGCCAGAATAAAGGAAAAAGAGAAAAAGCTTCCCAATTCATTTAAAAAGTCTAGCAAACCCTCAGTGACAAAAGCAGAAAAAGATAGTATACCTAAGGAATGTTGATTTCACCCACAAGTGTAGATGATAAAAATCTAAAATAAGAAAAATAACTAACAAATTCTTCAATGTATAATATGATAATAATGATAAATTTGAGTTTATAGCAGAAATGCAATTTTTTAGTATAACATTGGTTTAATAGAAGAAAAACCAATTAATATACTTCACTACATGAGTAGAATAAAAGTGAAAAAAAATCATGTCATTAAAAGATGGGTTCCCCCAAACCAGACACTGTGGCTGACTTTGGGGTGTTGAATGTTTATTAGGAATCCACACCTGTGAGACAAAGGGAAGAAAAGCAGGATTCGGCAGAGATAATTCACACTGCAGTAGAGACCCCCAAAAGCCTTCGCCAACCAGCAGTTATCCCACCTCAGAGGAAAGTGGGCCTTCATCCCTCACGTTGCTCAGTCACTGGACACAGGCTGCCCTGGATAAGGGGTGGGCCTAGGTCAGGAGGCCATACAAAATCTTACTGACAGAGATCCTCTGCTGTTTCTGTGGCCTTACCTAGAGAAGAAGTCCTTCTGTGAGGGTCACTTTGACAATACCTCTTCATATCTAATACACAGTAGATGATGAAAAATCCTTCTATATAATTCAGTATCTCTTCATCAAGAAAATGTTATCAAAGCAAATGGAGGGAACTGCCCTGAATATGATGAAAGGAACCTACAAAAAGCCCAACAAAAACATCATACATAATGGCAAAACTGAAAACAATTTCACTAGAATCAAGAATAATACAGATACCCATTATCTCCATTATTATTTTCCTTACTATAATGTGCCAGAGGTCCTGGTCAGCACATTCTGGTAAGGAAAAGAAATAGATAAGGACTACAAAAGAAGAAACAGTCTGTCATTATTTACAGATAATTTCATTTTCCATGTATAAAACCTAAGAGAATCAGATGAAATATTAGTGTAGCAAAGTATCTAGAGAGAAATCAATACATACATTTCTACCATTTTACTTTACACATACACACAAACAACCATTTACCTAATGTGTTTTTTAAGACCATTTAAAATAGCATTTATAATAGCAACAAAAATATAAAGTTCCTAGAAATAAATGTAATCAAAGATATGTGAACACCTCATGTGTAAAAAAGTAAACTTTATTAAATAAAATTAAAGATGTAAGTCAATAGAAGAATATAATTCTTCACAGTTAGAAAGACTTGAAATCATTAAAATGTAAATCCTTAAATTGGTCTGAGAAAAATTAATTCCAATAAAAATTGAGGGTTTTTGCAAAACTTTATGAGCTGGTTCTAAAATTTACACAAAACACCAGAGATCAAAATTAGCCAAGACATTCCAGAAGAAGAAAAATATGAAGGGATGCCCTGCCAGATATCAACATGTATTACCAAAGGGGAAAATATGATCTTGAAACCAGGAAGATTTCTTTCTTTAAAAAGAGACACACATGGAGGAAGCAAGATGGCAGAGGAGTAGGAGGGTGAAATATCATTAGGTCCCAGGAGTTCAGCTAGATAGTTATCAAACCATTCTGAACACCTACAAACTCAACAGGAGATTGAAGAGAATAAGAGCAGCAATTCTAGGAAGAGAAAAGGGACCACTTTTTGGAAGGTAGGACATGTGGAGAAGTGAATCCGAAGGGACAGGAAGATAGATTGTGGGCTTCCGGCAAGCAGTAGAGGAGTGGAGCACAAAATTGGAACTTTTAGAAATCTGCTCTACTGAGATATATTGCTCCAGAGGCTAAGTGGGGAGTGAAGCCCTCCCAAGGACAGTTTGGTCTCGGGACCCATGGGGTCACAGAAAAACCAGGGATGCCTGAGTGTGGCAGAACTGCCAGGTATCAGAGCAGGGAAGCCGTCTATAGAGATGGAGCTGAGGAGTGAGCCTTCAAATCAGGGTTACCTTAAACCATGATCCAAGGGACAGTATGGCCACTGCTCTTCAGGCAGGGACCCCACACTGACAAATCTGGAGAGACTCCCTCCTTCCTCCTCTGGGAGGAGCAGCATGGCAGGAATATGCTGGGTTTGGAGACTCCAGATGGGGTTGGGTGCCAGAGATAGAAACCCTTGGTCACAGGACAGATGAGCCCCGAGCATGGCTGGAGACCAGGGAGAGGGGAGGGATTGACTGCTTTTCTCTGAGGGCTCACCAAGGAGTAGGGCCCTGAGCACTCAGCTCCTACAGGCCAGAGATTGGGAGGCTGCCATCTTAATTCCTGATCTTCAGAGGTCTACAGAAAGCATTCAGGGAACAAAAGCTCCCAGGGCAAACTCAAGCAGATTACTTACCCTGGCCCCTGACAAGGGCAGTGCAATTCTGCCTTGGGCAAAGACATTTGAGAATCAAGGCAACTGGCCCCTCCCCCAGAAGATGGACAAGAACATCCAACCAAGACCAAGTTCACCAATCAACGAGAACTACAGAACTCCAGAGCTAGGGGAAAGCAACACATAGAATTCGTGACTTTTTCCCCATGATCCCTTAGTCTTGCAAAATTAAATTTTTTTAACTTTATTTTTCCTTATTCTATTTTTTTTAAGATTTTATTTATTTATTTGACAAAGATCACAAGTAGGCAGAGAGGCAGGTGAGGGGGTTGGGGGGGACAACCTTTCCGCTAAACAGAGAGCCCGATGTGGGTCTCGATCCCAGGACCCTGGGACCATGACCTCAGCCAAAGGCAGAGGCTTTAACCCACTGAGCCACACAGGCGCCCCTCTTATTCTATGTTTTTTAAAACTTTCCTTCTTTCCTCTTTTAATGTTATTTAACTATTTTATCTTATCAATGCCTTTTTTTAAAAAATCTTTTTAAATTTTCATTGTTATAGTCATATTTTATCCTTTCATTGTATTTAACCTTATTTTTTGTATAAACATAGGGTTTTTTTCTTTAAAATTTTGGGATACAATTTCTTCTAATAGATCAAAATATACCCTAAATCTAGCACAGGGCTTTGTTCTAGTCTCTAGCCTGATCATGTTCTCTCCTCTTTTTTTTTTTTTTAACCAACTTATCATATCAATTCCTTTTTTAGAATCTTCTTAAATTTTCATCTTTACAGTTATAGTCCATCCCTTCATCATGTTTACCCCTATTTGTGTGTGTGTATGTATGTGTGTGTGTGTATATATATATATTTTTTTCACTTTCCTTAAAATTTTGGGAGGTAGTTTCTTCTAAGAGACAAGAAGACACTATTAAATCAAGTGGGTGTGGGTGGCTCTGTTCTAGTTACCAGTCTAATATATATATTTTTTATTTTTTCATGTTTTCCCCCTTTATTCTCCCCACAGTTTCAGATCTCTTCCAATTTGGTTAGTGTTTATTTTTCTGGGGTCTCTGACACCCTTTTAGTATTTTGTTCTCTCATTCATCTATTCTTATATGGATAAAAGGACAAGGCAGAAAAACTCACCACAAAAAAAGAACAAGAGGCAGTGCCGACAGCTAGGGACCTAATCAATATGAACATTGTAGCATGTCAGAACTAGAGTACAGAATGATGATTATCAAAGTGCTAGCTGGGCTCAAAAAAGGCATGGAGCATATTAGAGAATCCCTGTCTGGAGAAATAAAATCCCTTTCTGGAGAAATAAGAGAACTAAAATCTAACCAAGCTGAAATCAAAAAAGCTATTAATGAGGTGCAATAAAAAATGGAGGCTCTTACTGCTAGGATGAGGCAGAAGATAGAATTAGTGATATAGAAGACCAAATGATGGAGAATAAAGAAGCTGAGCAAAAGAGAGACAAACAACTACTGGACCATGAGGGGAGAATTCAAGAAATAAGCGATACCATAAAATGGAACAATATTAGAATAATTGGGATCCCAGAAGAAGAAGAAAGAGAGAGAGGGTCAAATTATAATTTGGAGCAAATTATAGTAGAGAATTTCCCCAATATGGCAAAGGGAACAAGCATCAAAATCCAGGAGACACAGAGAATCCCCCTCAAAATCAATAAAAATAGGTCCACACTCCCTCATCTAATAGTGAAACTTATAAGTCTTAGTGACAAAGAGAAAATCCTGAAAGCAGCTCAGTACAAGAAGTCTCTAACATACAATATAAAAATATTAGATTGGCAGCTGACTTTTCCACAGAGACCTGGCAGGCCAGAAAGAACTGGCATGATATATTCAGAGCACTAAATGAGAAAAACCTGCAGCCAAGAATACTATATCCAGATAGGCTGTGATTGAAAATAGAAGGAGAGATTAAAAAGGTTCCAGGACAAACAAAAAATAAAAGAATTTATAAACACCAAACCAGCCCTACAAGAAATATTGAAAGGGGTCCTCTAAGCAAAGAGAGACCCTAAAAGTATTAGCTCAGAAAGGAACAGAGACAATATACAATAAAGTCATCTTACAGGCAATACAATGGCACTAAATTCATATCTTTCAATAGTTACCCTGAATTGTAAATGGGTTAAATGCCCCAGTCAAAAGACACAGGGTATCAGAATGGTTAAAAAACAAGACCCATCAATATGCTGTCTATAAGAAACTCATTTTAGACCCAAAGACACCTCCACAATTAAAGTGAGAGGGTGGAAAACAATTTACCATGCTAATGGACATCAAAAGAAAGCTGGGGTGGCAATCCTTATATCAGATAAATTAGATTTTAAGCCAAAGACTATAATAAGAGATGAAGAAGGACAGTATATCATATTCAAAGGGTCTGTCCAACAAGAAGATCTAACAATTTTAAATACCTATGCAGATGATATGATATTTTATGTGGAAAACCCAAAAGACTGAGGTCAAAGAGGTTGCTGCCTGTGTTCTCCTCAAGGATTTTGATGGACTCCTGTCTCACACTGAGGTCTTTCATCTATTTTGAGTCTATTTTTGTGTGTGGTGTAAGGAAATGGTCCAGTTTCATTCTTTGGATGTGGCCGTCCAATTTTCCCAACACCATTTGTTGAAGACACTGTCTTTTTTTCATTGGACATTCTTTCCTGCTTTGTCAAATAAAAAAAAAAACCTGCTAAAACTCATACTGGAATTCATTAAAGTATCAGGGTATAAAATCAATGCACAGAAATCGGTTACATTTCTATATAGCAACAGCAAGACAAAAGAAAGAGAAATTAAGGAGTTGATCCATTAATTGCACCCAAAACCATAAGAAACCTAGGAATAAATCCAGCAAAAGAGGCAAATAATCTGCACTCAGAAAACTATAAAGTACTCATGAAAGAAATTGAGGAAGATACCAAGAAATGGAAAAATGTTCAATGCTCATGGATTGGAAGAAAAAATATATGAAAATGTCCATGCTACCAAAGCAATCTACATGTTTAATGAAATCCCTATAAAAATACCATCAATTTTTTTCCAAGAAATGGAACAAATAATCCTAAAATTTATATGGAACCAGAAAAGACCTCAAATAGCCAGAGGAATATTGAAAACGAAAGTCAAAGTTGGTGGCATCACAATTCCCGACTTCAAGCTCTACCACAAAGCTGTCATCATCAAGACAGTATGGTACTGGCACAAAAACAGACACATAGATCAATGGAACAGAATAGAGAGCCCAGAAATAGACCCTCAACTCTTTGGTCAACTAATCTTCGACAAAGCAGGAAAGAACATCCAATGGAAAAAAGACAGTGTCTTCAACAAATGGTGTTGGGAAAATTAGACAGCCACATCCAAAGAATGAAACTAGACAATTTCCTTACACCACTCACAAAAATAGACTCAAAATGGATGAAAGACCTCAGTGTGAGATAGGAGTCATCAAAATCCTTGAGGAGAACAAAGGCAGCAACCTCTTTGACCTCAGCTGCAGCAACTTCTTCCTAGAAACATCACCAAAGGCAAGGGAAGCAAGGGCAAAAAGGAACTATTGGGACTTCATCAAGATCAAAAGGTTTTGCACAGCAAAAGAAACAGTCAACAAAATCAAAAGACAACTGACATAATGGTAAAAGATATTTTCAAATGACATATCAAATGAAGGGCTAGTATCCAAAAATCTATAAAGAACTGATCAACTCAACACCCAAAGAACAAATAATCAAATCAAGAAATGGGCAGAGAACATGAACAGACATTTCTGCAAAGAAGACATCCTGATGGCCAACAGACACATGAAAAAGTCCTCCACATCACTCAGCATCAGGGAAATACAAATCAAAACCACAATGAGGTACCACTTCATACCAGTCAGAATGGCTAAAATTAACAAGTCAGGAAAGGACAGATGTTGGAGAAGATGAGGAGAAAGGGGAACCCTCTTACACTGTTGGTGGGAATGCAAGTTGGTGCAGCTAATCTGGAAAACAGTTTGGAGGTTCCTCAAAAAGTTGAAAATAGAGCTACCGTATGACCTGGTAATTGTACTACCAGGTATTTACCCCAAAGATACAGATGTAGTGATCTGAAGGGGCACCTGTACCCCAATGTTTATAGCAGCACTGTCCACAATAGCCAAACTGTGGAAAGAGCTGAGATGCCCTTCAGCAGATGAATGGATAAGATGTGGTCCATATATACCATGGAATATTACTCAGACATCGGGAAGGATAAATACCCAACTTTTGCATCAACATGGATGGGACTGGAGGAGACTATGCTGAGTGAAACAAGTCAAGCAGGGAAAGTCAATTATTATATGGTTTCACTTACTTGTGGAGCATAAGGAAACATGGAGGACATTAGGAGAAGGGAAGGAAAAGTGAATGAGGGGAAATTGGAGGGGGAGATGAACCAACCAGGAGAGACTGTGGACTCCGGGAAACAAACTGAGGGTTTTAGAGGAGAGAGAGGTGGAGGGGGTAGGTGAGCCTGGTGATGGTATTAAGGAGGGCACAGACTGCATGGAGCACTGGGTATTATAGGCAAATAATGAATCTTAGAACATTACATCAAAAACTAATGATGCATTGTATGGTGACTAACATAACACAATAAATTTTTTTAAATGACCTCTATTCTCAAGTCTTTGTTGCATAACTGAATTTGTAAATAGTTTATTATTGAATATCTTAATATATGCAAAAAAAACACATGTAAAATATATATTTTCTCTGGAGAATGGTAATAAAAAGAGCACACATTAGCCTGATATCCAATTTTAGAACTATACCTTGTTTTAGTAATAGGAAGAGAGGGAAAAAAATAATGATTCAGGATCTTGCAATTCCTGAAAGCCATCATTGCAAACATCAGAATGCTGGACAAATGCTCAAGTGGCTGAAAACTGTTTTCTCATACTCACTTTACTTTTCTTTATCCTTTCCAGGGGTATATGGATTTTAAAATACAAATGGCTAGATGAGGAAATGCCTAAATCAAAGGAATGGCTCTCTACTGACAGGACTCACACCAGTAACGGACCAGGTGGCGAGATATCTTTGCAGAGGAAACCCTCTTCTACATAAGCAACTGCCACCTTCATCTATGATGAAAACCAATAAATAAGAACTTTGTGGGCAAAAACTCTATACGTGACACAACTCTAAAATTCAGGTATCTTCAAGTTTAAACATGAACTGAGAACCCAGGTAAAAACAGACAACACAATCAAGTATTGTATGTTCCCCTCATCTGCAGGGAAGATGCTCCAAGACACCCAGTGCTTGCCTGAAACCACGGACAGCACTCAGCCCTACATATTCTATGTTGTTTCCTTTATGTACATACCTGTGATAAAGTTTAATTTATAAGTTAGGTGCATTAAGAGATTAATAACAATAACTAATAACAAAATATAATACAACAATACGTTGTAATAAAAGTTATGTGAATGAGACAGAAGAGCTCTCTCACTACAATGCTTACGTGATGAGATGCAGAGAGGTGAGCGAAGCTGGCAGTGTTGGAGGTACATCAGAAAGAGGATATCTGCTTCCAGATAACAGATGATAGCAGGTAACTGAAACTACAGAAAGCAAAACTGCGGATGAGAAGGGACTACTGGGGACACCTGGGTGGCTCAGTTGGTTAGGCAGCTGCCTTCGGCTCAGGTCATGATCCCACCGTCTCAGGATCGAGTCCCACATTGGGCTCCTTGCTCAGCAGGGAGTCTGCTTCTCCCTCTGCCTCTGCCTGCCACTCTGTCTGCCTGAGCTCTCTCTCTCTGACAAATAAAATAAATTTTTAAAAATTTTAAAAAAATATTTAAGAAGGGACTACTGTATGGTAAAATCTTGATTTGCCAACTACTCTCCATAAGAGATAAATTAACATGGGGCTGCAAGCTGCAGTAAGTTACAGAGAGATAAGATTCAGACACCCTGACTCTGGTTCTCCACATTGCCAGTCTCTGCTGCTCAGCAGTGGATAGCAACATACTTAGCAACATCTTTTCTTAAAGTGAACACTTGTAGATCATATGCATTGCTCTAAGAGGCTCTCTTACTTTCACTTGTTCTTAACTTTCATTCATTCTAGCTCTACATAAAAGAGACACCGCTAAACGCCATTCTAACCAGTCAATAAAGAGATCTTAGTGCAGAGAAGACCCAATAGACTAAAGGCAAAATTCAACCTGCATGACCTTGGGAAATTTATCACCCTTGTGCATTTCTCAATTCTCCATTAGAGAAGAAGACTAGATACATTCTTGAGTCCATTCCAGTCCCCACATTCTGAAACTGCCTTTTATTCTAACATTTATAGATTTTTATTATTTATTTATTTGTCAGATAGAGAGAGAGCACAGGAGCAAGCACAGGCAGACAGAGTGGCAGGCAGAGGCAGAGGGAGAAGCAGGCGCCCGCTGAGCCAGGAGCCCGATGTGGGACTCGATCCCAGGACACTGGGATCATGACCTGAGCCGAAGGCAGCTGCTTAACCAACTGAGCCACCCAGGCGTCCCTTATTCTAACATTTAATCTATTTGTTAAAAGAAATGATTTTGTGCTCTCCAGAAATCCTGGAGGAAAGAAAGCTTCCCAACGTATCTGCCTTGCCATCTATTCTAATTTAATCCTCTTGCTTAAATTCCAAGGGGTCTGTGGATTCTGGTTGGGATTAGAAATAAATGCTCCTGCAAAAGGAACCAATCCCTAAAACAAAAAATGAGGCTATGGCAAGGAATCTAGCATCCTTATGATTAACTTTTCCCCGAAAGAAAACGTTTACCTTTTTTTTCCCCACTTGATAAACATATAGTCAGGCAGTGCCTCTTCTGAAGCTTATCAGCATGGTAAGACCACTTTTTACTAAGCCTTGTATTAAAAAATAACTGATTAACTCTACTCTCAAGACCCTTCAATTTTAAGTAATTTTATTCCATTAAGGGAAAATGTTTCTCTTGAGTCTGTTCTTCGAAGTGTCAAATCTTTTTCACAATGAATACCTTTAAACATATTTTGAGTTTCAGAAAACAGATTTTAAATGCAATTTACAAAATCGTTTCTCATTAGTTTTGAAACAATGTATGTTATCCCAGCAAATGTCACATGTCCCCTTCCTTCCTAACCCATTTCCTTCTGCATCTCAACTGAGAAGGTCATATGTACTAGGGGTGTTCCCAGATAGCCTCTGTTGCAGATGTGAGAGAAGAGAGATCCAGCTAACTGCAAACATTTCTCACTCAAACTTCTGATATTTTAATATATGGATGCTTTCTCCCCCATTCATGCAAATTTCAGTTCCATTCACATAAACAATGAGTTATTCATTAATTATAATTAGATAAAGAGAATGAATCCAAAATAAAGGTGGGTTCCTTTTCAACCAAGCTCAGCATGGTATCACAGAAAAAATAAATAAATAAATAAATAAATAAAAATAAAAAACTTTAAATTTGATACCCATGAAACAGAAAAAGGCAATCAAAATCATTAATCCAGTCCCTTGAAAGACTGAATATTCATAAAACACTATTTTCAATCAGGTTCTGAGAAATGAAGAGTGGCTGATTATGGTCTATGAGCATTTCACATTTCACTCGTTCTAGTTCAGGGTCTCAGGATCTTGAGATGGAGCCTCCATGCTGGGCATGTGCTACTTAGGATTCTCTCCCTTTCCCTCTGCCCTTCTCTCCCCATGGGACTCTACTCTTGCACACTTTTCCTCAAACAAACAAACAAACAAAATTCTGCGTATATTTTATAATACACATTTTTTTCTCATTTTCTCATATACATTGATTCTCATCCCTTTCTACGTATCCTCCTGTTTAGATGGTGCTGAAACAATTAAGTTATTACCAATCAGATGCACTTGCAAGACTTTTGGGAATAAAGAGGAGGCCATTTTCCTGCTGCTATTGCTGCTAGCCTAAAGGCTAGAGGGGACTTGAGGATTCATAGCTGGCTCAGGATTGCAGGGTGGTACCAGCAATAGTAGCAACAACAGAAACCTTAGCTGGAGCAGTTTCCCCACTCTTTGGATTCCAGCCATAGTCTAAACCCTTGAAATCAATAGGGTGAAAGCCAGACTTCTGCTCCTTCAGGACTTCCATATCTCTAAATCCCCATCTATTAAATCCTCTTTATTTGAAATCCCTAAAGTGGTTGCTGTGTTCTGCCCTAATATTCCTAATATTAGGAATTATAAAGAAAAAGAAAAACAAAAGGCAAGGACAGAAAAGTAGAGATTTTTCTGCAGGCATTTTAGGCATAAAGAAAACTGAGAAAGTAAAGTTGGCATCAGCCACCAGGAATGCACAAATCAAAACCACAATGAGGCACCGTTTCATATTCCCTAGGATGACTAGTGATATAAGCTCTGTATTTGACTCCAAAACTAGAAATCGTTAGCAAAAATAATGAGTAATTTGACTACATAAAACTATTAGTAGATCTCTATAACCAGTATAAAAACCATATAACAATATTCAAAGCAAACCATAAACTGGAGAGAATATTTGCAATATATCTGGAAAAAAGTTAACCTCCTTAAGCTTTAAAAAAATGCCCACAATTTAAAAACTAAAAGACTTATGCTCCATAAGCTATATGAACAGAGGATAGGAATAGGAACTAGAAGATAAAATCCCAGGATACAGGGGAAAACATAAACACAAATGCAAATTAAAGAAACCACAACATACCATTTTCACCCATTAAACTATTTTTTTTTTCTAGGAGCTAATATTATTCACATTTGGGGAGGGGGGAGAGAAAGGACATGCTCACATCTTTAGAGAGGGCAATTTCACTCTACATATCAAAAGTTTTCAAATGTTTATGCATTTTAGCCCAGTAAGTTCATTCCTAAAAATGAATTCTGAGGAAATGTTGTTTATAACTTTTTTTAAAAAAATTATATACTACCCAAAAATCCATCAATGCATGCATTAGAAAAAATATACTGTGAAAGATCATCTATTGACATATAAGGTAGATGCTATATTACTAAGTGAAAAAATGTATATTATAAAATATATGCAGAATTCTTTTTTTTTTAAGAGAGCAAGTGTGCAAGAGTAGAGTCCCATGGGGAGAGAAGGGCAGAGGGAAAGGGAGAGAATCCTAAGCAGGCTCCATGCCTAGTATGGGGCTCCATCTCAAGACCCTGAGTCCATGACCTGAACCAAAATTAAGAGTTGGTCGCTTAACCAACTAAGCCACCCAGGCACCCCCAGAATATAATTCTTATAATCGGAGTACACTCACGATAATAGCAGTAGTAATAGGTAACATTTATAAGCACTCATTATGTGTTTGGCATTGTTTTAAATCCACTGCATATATTAATTCCCCCATTTAATTTTCACAATAATGCCATGAAGCAGTTACTCTTACTGTCTATATTTTGTAAGTGGGGCAAATGAGGCACCAAGAACACAAGTAACTTGTCCAAGGTGAACAGTATTTGGACCCAGGTGACCGGACGCCAGGTCTGACACTCTTAACCACAATGTTAGTTCCTGATTTATATGATTATTAGACTAGAGTAGATTAACTGTCAGTTTTTCGTAAGAAATTCCCCGCAAATATTAATAATGTTTGCTTCTGAGAAATACGATTATGGGTAATAATTATTTTCTTATGTTTGTTACCTGAATTTTCTAAATTTTCTTTTTTTTTAAGATTTTATTTATTTATTTGACAAACAGAGATCACAAGTAGGCAGAAAGGCAGGCAGGAGGGTGGGGAGCGTAAATTTTCTAAACTTTCAACAAGATATGTAAGCTTTCATCAGAGGAACCAGACCTATGTTCTTCCAACCTATTCTTTCCATTCCTTTCCTATCAATAGGTAAGAAGATAATTGTTCTAAAACCACTACTTTCCACCAAGAGAAAGACCACTCAGAGAAAGCTGAAGTATTATTTAAATATTTGCTACCTAATCCTAAAAGCAAGAAAGTCCACCCTTCTGGATTTCGATGTTCTCTTTCACATGAAGAAATAAAGGAGAATTCAAGTGAGGAAGGAGCCGGAGAAGGAAGCCGGGGACATGGAGTTAATCTGTCATGAGCTAGTAAAAACTTCATCTCCTTACAAAAGTTGTTTTATTTATTCATTCATTCTAAAACTTAAATTCAGAAGTTTAGAAATTATATTAAAATCAAAATGGATCAAAGGGCCAGATGTTGTAGGCAGGATGACTAATCAAACAGAGCCTGGGTAATGTGCTCCACGCTTTGCTCTATGGGAAGTAATTGCTCTAACATTAGCTTTACAGTGTTTAAACAACCATTTCATTATATTTTTTTCTACACTGATTAAATTTTCTCGGCATTTCTAATGCATCATTACATCTGCATTGCATTTAGATAATGCACAGCATCACTACCCATTAAAAAGTCCCTATTTTTTTAATTCCCTAAATAAATTTAATTTGGCTTTATTTGCATCAGGTTTGATAAAGAGTGATTAGTCCTCTTATGAATAGCATACCTTGGATGGAAATATCTCATCTATCACTTGGCCAAAACAGTGGTTCACAAAGTTATAAGTGGACCCCCAAGCATAGCCACCTAAAAGCATATGTGGTAAAAGAAAAATTATAGCACAGACATCATTGGAGAATTACTGTCCATGCTTTCTATGACTGCTGAGAGGTGGATATGATAATCCCGGGACCATCTAAGCCACTCTGCCTCTTGTTCCTAAATATATAGCCCGAGGAATTATAACACAGAACAACATCAAGAATAATAAACTCACATTTTAAGCCTTCTGTTTTGATATTCACATTCATCCTCAACACATGATTAGAGACTCAGGACATTTTAGCTCTTGCCCAAGTAAATGGGCTGTAAAGTAATCTCAGGAAGATATTAGCTAAGATGAAAATCGCTGCTAGGGTATCAGCTATGCCAGGCAATCACTTATCAAAACTCAAACTATGCTAAGTTCTCAGGGGAACTTTTTTTAAGCATTGTAAATAAATGGATCGTGTTGGTGAATTATTGTGCGGTGACATTGATTCTGCCTTTTGAACTTAGGGTTTTGATAACAGGAACTCAAAATCACTAAACAAGTGCCACTGGAAATTAGAAGAGGAAAGGAGGAGATCCTAAAGAAAAAGAGGATATCAGCTGAAGTCAATTCTCTATATTCTGCATTTGCACTGGAGATGCTGATACCAGGAATGGAGTGGGGAGAGCAACCCCTCAGTTAAGTCTAGGGACAGAATGAAGTATTGCAAAAGCCAATTCCAAGCATTTGGGTTCTCCCTCATGAGTCAACGATTCATTGCTCAATTCTATGCTGCTATTCACACACTGAAACATAAACGACCAGTATTCACTTCCATAGTGGGAAAAACAAAACAAAACCCCGTGAATTGGAGAATTTACTAAAACCAAGTTCAAAGCCATGTATTCTCTACTCAATGTTGTAAAACTTAATGTCCACTAGGCTAATGATGTAATGGGCCAGGGAGTTGAGGACAGGTTACATATTCCTAAATGATAAAGCCTGTTATATAGAGATGAACTTGACTCTAAACCTAGCCACCTAGGTAAATAATAATGTAATCTTTTTTTAAGATTTTATTCATTTATTTATTTGTCTATTTATTTGACAGAGAGAGAGATCACAAGCAGGCAGAGAGGCAGACAGAGAGAGAGAGGGGGAAGCAGGCTCCCCGCCGAGCAGACAGTCCGACATGGGGCTCCTGATCCCAGGATCCCAAGAACACGACCCAAGCAGAAGGCAGAGGTTTTAACCCACTGAGCCACCCAGGTGCCCCAGTAATAATGTAATCTTTAAGGGACACCTGGGTGGCTCAGTTGGTTAAGCAGCTGCCTGCTTGTCCAGTGTCCTGGGATCAAGTCCCGCATCGGGTTCCTTGCTCAGTGGGGAGCCTGCTTCTCCCTCTGCCTCTGCCTGCCACTCTCTCTGCCTGTGCTTGCTCTCTCTGACAAATAAATAAATAAATAATCTTTTTTAAAAAATGTAATCTTTAAGGTATGAGAAGTCTCCGAGTTATGAGGGTGATATGATCAAGTATTTTAATGTTATTTCTTATATTATTTCTATCATAACTTTGCTGTGTTATTTTCCATCTCAACAAATAATCCCTTGACCCACATCTTTCCATAGCTTGGCCCACTTCACTCTTCCCTTCATAGAAAAGCTTTCTACATCTCTCATCTATCTGTTCTGATCAAGTTTTTGTCCTCTACTTCATTAGAAAAGACTTCTATCAAAGAAACCATGAACCTCCATCCTAACAAACCCCTTTTTCTGCCCCCATGTTGGTCAATCCCTAAGAAACCTCTGCCACAAATGAATGCCCCTTAGGTGTGAGGACATTTCAGTATTCAATTGTGTGCCCTCCTCTGCCCTGTCCTCTCTCCCCCAGGTAATTCTATCTCAGAATGTCTCCTGCTGTACCTTTTGATTGTATATAGAGGATATACAATCTTTTATCTAATTTCGGAATCCTAATGGATGGGCTATGATAACTCAAAAAGGGAGACACTATTATCAGTCTCTATATTCAGTCCTCACATCTTTCAGTTAGGGACTTCCTTTATATGAGGTTCTAGTAAGGATTGAATAAAGAAAGCTCAAATCAAAAATTTTGCACATATAGGCATTCAAATAAATGCTCATTCCTTTGACTGACAAATGTGAATTTTGAAGAGAAAACTATCCCTGGGCAACATGATCACAAAAAGCTTAAAGAAACAGCTGGCAGGGGCGCCTGGGTGGCTCAGTGGGTTAAAGCCTCTGTCTTCGGCTCAGGTCATGCTTTTGGGGTCCTGGGATCGAGTCCCGTATTGGGCTCTCTGCTCAGCAGGGAGCCTGCTTCCCTTCCTCTCTCTCTGCCTGCCTCTCTGCCTACTTGTGATCTCTGTCTGTCAAATAAATAAATAAAATCTTTAAAAAAAAAAAAAAGAAACAGCTAGCATTGAGATGGATTTTAGAAACTGAATAGAAGTTCAAAAAGAATTCATAAACAAATGCATGAAAGAGAAGAACAAAGGAAACATGGAGAGAGGTAAGTGTATGATATTGACTGGGACACATAGTTAGAGGTCTGTATAATTCAGGAAGGATATATAAAATGCCAGGGTTCCTCTCATCCATCCTCACAGGACCCTAGAGTCCCAAAGCTACACTCCAGACCTATAATATCGGATGACAGGACACCAGCTTACCTCTCTGATCTCAGCCTGTTGTCTGTGACTATGATTCCTGCCAACTCTTCAGGTTATCCATCCTGATTTCCTCTTCTTGCCTACTTCTGTGGTCTTTCCAGATCACTTGTCCTGTTTAGTGCTCTACCATGCTCTAATCCCAGCCCTTGGTCAGGACTGCCCTAACCTATCAACAACCAAGTCATTCCCTTGCCTCTTCAGAAAGTGAATCCCAAAGAGAAAAAATATCTCTGATCCAACAGCACAGAGCCCACCAGTAGGGAAGCAACACAACAACCCCTGTTTGAGGGAGAAATTGCGTGATCTCCAATAAAAAGGACAGGAATAATGGCATGCATATGTGAAGTAGAAAAAGACTAAGAATTTAAAATTAATCTAATGTATTGGATATAGCTCCAAAAATAATAGTGAGCCCCTGGGAGTAGAAAAGGGGCAACAGAAATAGGGACATAAAGAAAAGAAACCAGGGAATGAAAATGAGCTTAGCTCTGTAAACTTTGTTCATTTACCAATACCCATCAAATATTCAATAAATATTTGTTGATTGATTAAATAAAACAGGTTTGAGCTCTGACTAGATGAAGTTTTGCTTATCTGCATTACAATGTATCATAATCTCCAGACCTAACTGTTCACATTTTTAATTTGAACTCTAAAAATGCAGCTGTCATTTTAGTACACCAAATCAGAAAAACAACTACTTGCTACCTGGCTTTGTTCTCATTTCAACTCTTTTGGAAATGTACAAGAACATCCCATCCATTGTAGTGGGAATGTCAATGAATGCAACTGATTTCACTTGGAATACAGAGATACTCCTGTAAAGCCAGAAATATAAAACCACTAAGCCTAGAAAAACATCCACTTTTCAGTATTGAAGGAAGGGATTTCTGAACTGCAGGGCTTCACATCTCAGAATAAAAGCACTTATTTTCTCCAGACTCAATAGCTAATCTTACCCTGGAATGCAGAAACATTCCCAACAAGGAATTGTTAGGTTTCACCAGCTCTGGTAAAAGGTAGCTTTTATGGTGGTTGTACTTAGATTTTTGTTCTTACAGCTTTTAAAATTGTAGCTCAAGTAGTGGGCTTTATTTGAAGTGATAAGAAACTCAAAATAATCTTATTAAGAATTAAATTTTTAAAAGACACATAGATCCTACTGAAAAGAAAGGAGGGAGAGAGTGGAGCAAAATAAAACCAAGTATGCCTGTATTTTAAAGTGTTTCCCATCTGTGTTTGTTTCCCTGATGATTTTTTTTAAAGATTTTATTTATTTATTTGACAGACAGAGATCACAAGTAGGCAGAGAGGCAGGCAGAGAGAGGAAAGGAAGCAGGCTCCCCGCCGAGCAGAGAGCCCAATATGGGACTCAATCCCAGAACCCTGAGATCATGACCTGAGCTGAAGGCAGAGGCTTAATCCACTGAGCCACCCAGGCGCCCCATGTTTCCCTGATGATTTTACTCCTTTTCCTGTTTGTCATGTGTTTCTAAAAGTTCCAACAACTCCTCCAAAATAGGGGACCCTTCATCTCAGGATGTGATCTGATTAAGGTACTTAGTCTTGCCTCACTTGTCCTCTTGGACAGGGAGCTCCAGAAAGGAAGTTAGCACATGCAGGACACACAGAAGGCCCTCCAGCAATGAAACAGCTTCACGGAGGAAGAGATAAAAATGGCTGCGTTCCGAAGCAAGTGAACTCCAAATGGCACACCATACATACTCTAGGTTTCCCAAACTTCAGTTATCTGCATTCTACCATAGCATTTTCTTATTATTTACTGGTTGTATTAGACAAGATGTCTTTGAAAGTTTTGTATGACTCCAGAAAATGGAAATTCAGTATTACTTGATAGAAATGGACAACTATGAAAACAAACACAATAAATGTTCCATTTCTTTCCCTGGTAGGTGGCTGCATGAGAATTTGCTTTGAAATTATTTTTGGTCACAGTTTTATTGAGGGGTAATTCACGTACTATATAATTCACTCTTCTACAATATACAAACCAATGGATTTTAGTATACGCAAAGACTTTTCTGCCTTGATGCACATAAAAGGCTTCTCAGTCCAGACTGGGATTGGTTTGCTGTTCAAGTCCAACAAATCTTGAGCATGGCTCTCTCCGTAAAGGAGACGAAATTTAGACTGCAGTGAATGTCTGTAAATCAGATATTCTGCAGTGCAGTCATGCATCTTAATCAATTAAACAGGTTTCACTGGGTACTTGCAGTACTGGGGAGAATAAAGGAAAGAGTCCTGCATTTTTTGCCCTCACACTGTATGCATTTCCCTTTTCTCATGCAGAATCATAGGTGAGCGACAGTTCCACATCACAGAAGCTTCCTGAACATCAGTCCCCAGTGGGACCCTGATTAGAGTTTTTCTTTCCCTTTGGTGGGTAAAATCCAGTCTTCCTTAGTTCAAGTATATGCGTCAAACACTAAGCTATTAGAACCTGTCAAGGATCACAAGTTCTATGATTAAAAAATAAAGCCCATTCATGGAACTCGGGTTTGCCTGCCAGCAGGCTCTTTGCCACAGCTATTATGAAAGCTGGCAAAGAAGTGGGCAGAAAAATCATTCTTCACCCTAACAGATGAGTCTCCCCTCAAAAAATAGATGAATTTAGAACACCTTAGTCAGACTCATAATGGCAAAGGTACAAGGGATTTTATGGAAAATGCTTACCTCCTAAGAATTAGTTTTTAAATTGATTTCCTACTCTTCAGATATTTGATAAACCCCTTGCCTCTCCCATGAAAGGTCATGCCAGAAAGCAACATATATGATTATTCACATTGATCATCCACCTGGGCCATAGTTTACTCCTGCCAAGTTGATATCTGAAGATCAACCTCAAATAAAAATGTTCGGTTATGAGGAAATAACTTGCAGATGAACATCCTCCAATATTAAAAGTGCAACCCAATCTTAATCTTTCTTTGAAATTCCAAATGGACTATACTTTAATAAAAACCAATTAACTGAACATGTGAGTGCTGGGAGAAAGGGCAGAGGATTTTAGTAGCCCCTCAAGAGGGCTGGGCGTGGAGTTAGGTTCTCCTGCTGCAAGTCCTGTCTCTGGTATTAAGGGTAATGTAAGCTACTGACATTAACGTTTTGACTTCCAAGGCATCCATTTCAGAGATACCCATCTCGAGTAAACACGCTGCCAGCTATAGAACCCAGCTGCTCACAAACCCACTAGACACCCCCAAGCATGAAGCCTCCCTTTTAGAAATCTCTGGATAACCCATATAACTGACCACTTGAGAGATCCCACTTCTACCTCTCGCTCCCAAATTCCTGCTCTTGTGTTTTTTCTTTTTCTTTTTTTTTTTTAATTTGACAGACAGAGATCACAAGTAGGCAGAGAGGCAGCAGGCAGAGAGAGAGGAGGAAGCAGGCTCCCCGCTGAGCAGAGAGCTCGATGACGTGGGGCTCCATCCCAGGACCCTGGGATCATGACCGGAGCTGAAGGCAGAAGCTTTAACCCACTGAGCCACCCAGGCACCCCTGCTCTTGTGTTTTAAATTTGCCAATAAAGAGTGAATCCTCAAAACCCTGATCTTTGAGCCTAAGAAAAACAGGACCCCAAGTCCAAGCTCCCTCTCTCTCCATACCCTTGAGTTCAACCTGTGTAGTCCTCAGGCATGCCATGCACCCTCTAGGACCTGTGAGTAATAAGACTTGCTTTTTCAAAGCTCCCTGATGGCCTTCCTGAGGTGCACCTGGAAATCCTAAGAACCAGAGGAGCCGGTCCAATGTCAGCTCCGGTCCAGGAAATGTCGGTGGGGCTTGCCAAAAGGAGCTCAGGCTCCGGCAAGTGCCTTGGGCATTTCTGATGAACAGCATCTCTATCAATAGGATGAGAGTGATCTATCTATCACTCTCCAGCTTTTCTGGATTAGGACTTACAGAATCCCCTGAATTGAGAAAAAGATGATTGCTAACAAGCAGTTTAGCCTGTGGTCAGCAACAGAATTGACACCACAGCTTATTTCTATTAAGTAAATTAATGAGAATTGATAATACACTCTCTATCCAAGGTATGTTAATATTTGTTTATAAGACACTGCATAGGGATGTACAATTTGTGCAGTCACATTTGACATTTGAGCAACATAAGTGGACCGGAGGTGTGGTGGATAATTGAAATATATCTGTGAAATGCAAAAGCTATATAAACATGAATTTAATGCGATAAATACATGTCAGCATACCTAAGAGATACAACTTGTCTAATAAAATGTTTCAGGAATCAATCCTGTTTCTATACTTTAAAGTATAATGGGAAACTAGAGGCATAATTTTAGGAAAAAAAATTGTGGGATTTTCATGATCAGCTCATGTTCTCGTGTTCATTTTGAGAAGCAACGTGACAGTCAGTCACTCAAGGGCATGTCTGGGTTCCTGAATGTCACCTTCATCCTATTTACCATCCACGTAATCTGGACCTCAAAACTAGCATAATTTGCAGTTCCGTTTTAACGTTTTATTTCCAACATTCTTACACCTCAGTATTGCTTTCTGTTTTCTGAAATGAATTTATAATCTATGCATACAAATCAAACACCAGACAAAATTCTCCACACTTCAGGCCTATTTTAATTCCCCTTTCTAAAAACTAGTTTAAATGTGCCGCATAACAATAATGCCAACTGATGTCAAATGTGACACTTTGCAGCTATATTGTTTGAATGTATGTTTACATTCTTTAACGACTGAGCCACCCAGGCGCCCCTATGTTTACATTCTTTAAAATACTGTCTTCTTTTTTTTTTAAAGATTTTATTTATTTATTTGACAGAGATCACAAGTAGGCAGAGAGACAGGCATAGAGAGAGAGGGGGAAGCAGGCTTCCCGCCGAGAGGAGAGCCCGACTCAGGGCTCAATCCCAGGACCCCAAGACCACAACCCGAGCCCAAGGCAGAGGCTCAATCCACTGAGCCACCCAGGTGCCCCTAAAATACTGTCTTTTCACATGTTTGCTTGCTGATGGCTTGAAAACCAAATGATTAGCAAACCAAATCTTTAAAGAAACTGGAGAAAAGAGCCTATTGCCCGGTACCTTTTCAGAATTTGAGCCCCACAAGTAATTTCAAAAACCCCAAACTCTGAGGGAGACTCTAACTCAGATTTCATTTTCAAGGGAATGTAATATGGGATGATATTACTATCAGTTGCCTGCTTGGATAACTTTCCCAAGTACAAGAGCTTTTAATTTTCCAGCCAACAGTCTTATTTTTACCTCTCACGAAAACAAGAGCCATAAATTACATCCTGAATTTCTATTCCCTGATCCTGTCCTGGCCTCCAGCCTTTTGTCTCTTATGAGATTTAACACAACTCATCTTTCTGACATGCTCATGACAATCTTTGCTAAATACACAAGTCACTGTTGTACTTGAGCCACTGTGGTTCAACATCCACAGCAATCTCTGGGGTAGGAAGCTAATCAGGGTTCCTTGGGAATCCTGGTTTCTGGAAGGAACAGCCCTCTGTCTTCACCATGTCAATATGGGGAGGATCCCTTCAGCAATTTCAATGTATTTATACAGGAAGATCTTTTCAAAAGAAAACTGTTGGCCCAGCATCAAAGCATAACGAAAGACCCACAGTCTTGAAGTTACACAACAAGTCATGCTTAAGAAATTGAAAAGACTACTATGGGAGAGAGGTATTCACAAGAGAACACAGGATGTTAAAATGTGTCATGGGGTGCACAGCTAAAGGAAGTGAAAACAAATGCACAGTTAGGACCAGAAAGAAGCACTTAGAACCTCTAGGTTATTCCATGTGGGCCAGCAACACAATTCTGGACAAAGATTCAACAGCCTTGGCTGGCCAGGGTAGGTTTTTGCACACTCACTCACCAGGCAATCTTCAAGGACAATTGTCCAGCATTCTGTTTGGAGGAAATGCACCTCTATCTAACTCCAATCCAGCTTCTCTCTGCCAGTTTGAAAATACTAGGCAGGCAGCTTTTGTCTATTAAAGAATGAAGACAGTATAAAGCACCTGCCATAATGGAAAGCAGTTTGAAATGTAAGGTTGTCCAACTGGCAAAGGCATTTTTCAAAAAGGCATTTTTCAAGACTGGCTCTGGAATTGGGTTGTGAATTTCTACTTCCAGGCTCAGCAGTTCCCCCCAAGAGAAAATGTTCCCATACCACTGTCCTGTATGACCGTGACCTTCTCAAGCACAGCTGGTTCCCACCAGATATTGTGGCCAACATCTAAGAATCTCAATTAGCCAAAACAATCTGTGACATTATAAAAACCTTGCAAACTGAAACAACAGTGCTTCTTACTAGTTAACCCTATATAAATATATGCATGCCGTTTGAATAGATACACTTTGCTCTTCCTCTGCTCCTTCCATCTCTTGTATTAAGTTAGCCCTGATGGGCACGAGTCACTTAGAAGTCATGCAAGTCCCTGCTCATTCCACAGTTACTGCCGTTGCTCAGGGTGGCAGCCACCCAGGAAGGTAGGATGGCATAACTAGAGGACAAATTAGGCTCTCAGAAATAGAGCCAGGTAGTTTCCAACTGTTCATGAGGCTGACAGTATTGTAGGCAGGGCTGTAATAGGAAGGAGTGGGAGGGCATGGTGAAGCAAGCTGGAGATCACAAAACCCATGGCCCTCTGTCAACCTGAAGGTCAAGGAGGCTTCTGCATCAGAGAAGTCCTCCAAGAGGATAATACCAGAATAAAGGGCAAGATCCACCAGCCAAAGACTGTAATTTGAGGCAAATGGGCAATGCATGTGTCCTTGGGAAGACCCGCTACAAACCAGAGCTGGACGGGTCTGGAGTCTGTACAGAGGAAAGGTTTTCCAACTTAGCCAGGAAGGAATGTCCAGGGGAGACTCGGGCTTTGATACAGAAGAGGCCCAAGATGTGAAATATTAAGAAAGGGGTACCAACCCAGAATACTAAGAGGGGTGGCCATACCTGCAACAGACTAGCAGGACCAAGGGTTCCAGGGTGCCAGTCAGAGGTATTAGGCAGATGAGGAATCTAGCGTCTAGCCATGGGACCACAGGTTCATGTCAAAGACTGAAAGGAAGATTCTAGTTCTACTCCATGTAGTCCAGAGCCTCCATCTCTCCTGCTTGTTTCTCCTTTAGTCTGTTTTTCCAGCCTCAGTGTTGGCATAGAAGCTGCCTCCCCATCCACCTACCCCTCATCCCTTACTCCTCCTCCCTCCTTTCATCTCCTTTTATGTTTTCTATCCTCCTCTCTCCA
>RCUC01160812.1:0-33596 GCA_003697995.1 Taxidea taxus jeffersonii
GGAGGCAGGGTAATAGAGCCATTGAAGAGTCCGATGTATGTCTTAGACCACGTACTCACATCCCAGACATGGAATCAGAAATTTTATTATGTTCCTTGCGTGTTCCACATCATTAAACCTAATCCCAGATCTTGTCCTTTTTCTTTTTTCTTTTTTTTCCCTTGCTCTGAATAGAACTGTTTAATTGCAACATTACAATGGGTTATCTGGATAGGAAGTATGTTTTCAACAAATCTTTCAGTTATGATCTTTCCATTTATCCCACTTAAGTAAAAGCTACAAAAGACAGTTTCTTTTTTTCTGGGCTGCCTGTGTCAGTACAGACACTCTGTCAGCCTGAGGGGGCGGGGGGATGGGAGAGAGAGAGATAAATAAGGTCCATGGGTGTCCCTGTGTGGCGCCAGCTTGTTTGAGCTGGCCATTATCTCCAGAGCTGTAAGAAGACTTTTGGAACTCTCCTGCCTCTGCTGCCAAGGCTCCTGGGATTAGAGACCAGCAGACAGAAATGCTCTGTTCTTTATTTCAGGGAGCACACATAGATGGACTTTGGAGTGAAGAAATCGTATTTGTTGAAACCTTTGCTCAGAGTTATAAATCTATGTGCCGCGTGGCAGGGATGTCTCTAACTCTGGAACAAAGAACAAAGAGCATTTTAGTTAGTCACACTGAGGAAAATACCAAAGAAACAGAAACCACAGGAGGGTTCATAACATTCCCCTGCCTCCTCCTCTCCTGTATCCCCTTTAACTCAAGTAGAGATTTCTTGGAGCACCTGGGTGGCTCAGTCATTAAGCATCTGCCTTTGGCTAGGGTCATGATCCCAGAGTCCTGGGATCAAGCCCCACATCAGTCTCCCTGCTCCGAGGGAAGCCTGCTTCTCCCTCTCGCTCTGCTGCTCCTCCTGTTTGTGTTCCCTCTCTCGCTGTGTCTCTATCTGTCAAATAAATAAATAAAATCTTAAAAAAAAGTAGAGATTTCTTGGCACACTCCAGCTCCACATCTAAGGTTTTGAAACAAGCTAGTATCAATAAAGCTAGTATCTGAAACATCCCCCAGGCTCTACAGATACATTTTTAATGATGATGAATTTAGATCTTTCATAGAGTCATAAAACCCGATATAGCCAAAAGCCTGGCAGTCATACTGTTTCACTTCACCACAGAAGTGAGGGAGTGACTAAGATCTGATGTCCCAGAACCCCCTCGGCCCACAACTCCTACTACACCGAGAAGGATTCTTTAAAACATTTATCTGATTCATAAACATAATAAATTTTCTTGCTTAAAAATATTTTTAGGTTTTTTAAATTCCAGTTAGTTAACATACAGTGTTATTATTAGTTTCAGGTGTACAACATAGTAAAAAAGGAAAATAATCTACCACAACACATTTTGTTCACCATGCTCTGTGCCCTTAAAGAAAAACAAACATGCTAAATCCTACAGAATAGGAAAAAAAAGTGTGTGGGTTTCTACTTTTGATTCTTCAATCCTGAATTTTGCACCTTACGACATAAAACATCAAAGCATGCTTGGACAGGGCCTTTGTGTGAGATAGGAATAGATTACAATAGGTGTGAAAAATTGTGAAATCGAGCCGGCTTCCAAGGAGTGCGCATAGCGTGACATGCTCTATACAGGTCCGAGCAGTGCCAGGAAAACCCTGCACTCATAATTGGCCAAATCCTGTTATCCTCACTTGCAAAGCACAGCCCATAACCAGTGGAGGGATTCCAGAGGTGTGTGGTATTATGCTTGAGTTCTTACCACAGACATTGAAATTCAGGCAATTAAGTTAGAGAGAGCGATCTAGAGTAAGTGAAAACAGAGTGATTGAGATTTGTGGACTTGTGTTGATCTTGCACTGATGGGGCCACCAACCGCCCTGCAGAGATAAAGAGGCAGATCTAGGGGACATTATGTCAAGTTATCCAGGCTCAGAAAGGAGTTCTGGTGTCAAGGAGAATGAGCTAAGTGCTAAGCCAGGTTCTGTTGGCCTTAACTCCATGTATTTATTGAGATGATATTTGGTCTGGAGTGTTCTTAAATTGTCCTATAAATTCTGCGGACCCTGTGGGACATCTGAAGGAAGATCTACTTACCAGTCAGTAATAGCTCCCTGGATCCAGGATTGATGGCTACACACTCTTGCCTCGTTCCTCTTGCTTTCCATTGTGTTCTTCAATTTCCAACTCTGAAATGTAAAAGAAAAATAATTGACACTTCTCCTGGCTTTGTCATCTGCACAGTGACAGCATCGGTTGGATGGGGTCATCACCGAGAACTATCTCCTGCTCTATATTCTAACTCTCCTCTGCCCGGTGGTTCTAAAGATTAAGTAAGTCTCCTGCCTCAGGCAAGAGTAGTGTAGTTACTGCTCCACACCAATAGGGCTGGCCTGTTGAAAAACTGCACCATTGACTGTCTTAAACCATCCACCTTCTCCCTTCCTTATGCCACAGCACTGACGACCCATAAATCCACTGAAACTGCCCCCCTTTAATCTCAGGCCAAAACTGCATCACCTTCAAATCTCCCTGGGAACAGAGTTAAATTCAAATCAACAGTAGTGTAGAAAAATAACTGCCCCTGTAGTAGCTCAAGACCCCAGGTGAGTCAGGTCATATCTGACCTCTCCCCTGAGGCTCTGGCCAGCTCAGGGTCTGAAATGGAACTGAGTGAGGGAGCCTGCATTCTCCAAATATCAAGGATGAAAGGGTCAAAAAAACAAAGATCCGTCCCCAAACACCAAAGAACACCATTCCTGAGAACTACGGATGCATTCAGTAGAATCTTTGCTAGAGAACCAGAAAATTCACTCTTAGAAACTATGTGAGGACATCCCATTTATTCCCCTGCTTTCAAATAATTAAAAAGGTTTCATTGAATCACTTCCTGCACCCTCAGACAGGTACTGGGATGGAATCTACCCTCATACCATTTTTTCAGGACTTTAATTATCTCAAAGTACCCTTTGATAATCTTTTTCAATGTCTCACCTACATCAGCCACCCAGTGGATATCTAACCTAAGTTCTTCCTGCCAGTTATTGATACCACTTATTTTCTTTAATACCTTAGGACATATGGGAGAATAGCAGATATCCTTCTATTGGAATCTTTTCTCAATGTGTGGGCTTTCCTTTTGCTTTGATTCCAGTGAACAGAACATGCAGGAGAGAATCTCAAAGAACATAGACGGTTTAATTCTCCAAATAATAAAAAGAATCAGGAATAAAGTTTATGTGTTTGACTTTTCCATATATTAGCTTTGTGATCCTCAATGATCTTGCAATACCTCTGGCTTCAATTTCTGCTTTTGTAACATAAATATAATACCTAAACCAAAGATTATTATAAAGGTTCAAAGGCTAATATATGCAAAAAATTATCAACTGTGAAGTACAATAAAGATGCCAGATACAGTAATAATTATTTAGTTGTCTTGATGATTAAGTCCAAAGAATAGTGGTAAAATAATGTAGGGAGGATGTGAAGAAATTGGAAGCCTTGTGTATTGCTGGTGGGGGTGTAAAATGGTCCAAGACTGGAAAACAGTTTAGTGCCCCCTCAAAATGATTAAACAGAATTACCATATGCTCCAACGATTCTGCCACTAGGTATATACCCCAAAGAACTCAGTGCAGGGATTCAAACAGACATTTATTTACATCTAGAACAGCATTATTCACAGTAGTCAAAGTGGAAACAACCCAAATGTCCACCATGGACGAATGGAAAAGCAAAATGCAGTGCATGTGTATAATGGAATATTATTCAGCCTCAAAAAGGAATGAAGTTCTAGGGCTCCTGGGTGGCTCAGCCCACTAAGCATCTGCCTTTGCCTCAAGTCATGATCTTAGGGTTCTGGGGTTGAGTCCCACCTCAGGCTCCTGGCTCAGTAGGGAACCTGAGTCTCCCTCTCCGTCATCTACCTTTCTCTCTTTCTTGCAAATAAATAAATAAAATCTTAAAAAAAAAAAAAAGAAAAGGACACTTGTCACAACACAGATGAACCCTGAAGACATTATGCTAAGTGAAATAAGCCAGACACAAAAAGGACAAAGATTGTTATGACTGGTGTCACGTATGTAAGTGCGGTCAAACTCACGGAAACAGAAAGTAGAATGATGATTGCAGGGGTTGGGGGAAGGGAATAATGGGGAGTTGTTGTTTAATGGGTACAGAGTTTCAGTTTGGGATAATGAAAAAGCTCTTGAGATAGACGGTGGTGACAGTGGCCCAGTAATGTAAATGTACTTAATGCCACTGAAGTGTATATTGAAAAATGGTTAAAAGGGTAAGTTTTATGTCATGTATATTTTACCACAATGAAAAAGAAGAAGAAGAAGAAGATAATGATCACTACATGGTCCCCACTTGGCAGAGGATATGGGGGATACAAACATAAAAAAAAAGATTGGAGAGACTGGACAATGTATCAAACAATCCAGTTGAATGGGCAGCACTCTGTGATTGGAGGCTTTTCTGAGAAGTGGGAGGAGGTGGGATCAGAATGTCCAGAGAATGTGGGCCTCATGGACCTAGACTGGACACAGGTCTTTGAACGGACACAATCAAAGGCTTAATTAATGCTAGGCCTAGGAAGCATTTTCCCAGCAACGACTCCTCCAGTTTCTATCTTGGAAAGCACCCATTTCCCTCCTATTCCTACATGAACCCCAGGAATCCTATGCAATATTGTGTAGTGCCTTCATGCTGAGGGTCTGCCCAGAGAGCTAGAGACAAGCCATCTTCAACACCTATTTGAAATGGGGGATTGGGAGAGATGGCACGGAGAAAAACAGAAGGCCAGGTATTGATTGACAAATTATCTGGGGTCAACTGAGATAAGCAGCAGTAAACCATTAATATCTGCATTCTCCTGTCTGTGGTGCTAAAGACGAAGTGTCCTGCATCAGGCAGGGGCAGTGTGATCACTACTTCAGGTCAACACGCTGGGCTATTTACTGTCTTAGACGAGCTACAGAGGTACCACCTTGGTGTTCTAAGGGCACACGTGCTCTAAGAAGCTCTGGTTTGGTAACGGCAGAAAAAGGTTATGGTGGTGGATTTTATAGTGGTGACATCGGACTGAGTAATATAATGGGAAGAGCATGGACTTAAGTGACAGACAGACATAAAGTCAAGTCTCAATTCTGTCACATACTACCTTTTGAATTTGAAAATTATGTCACTCTCTTAGCTTCTCATATAGCATTATAATACCCATAGCACTGGGTTTGTAATAAGATGGTGACAGTTTATATAATGCCCCTTAAACAGAAAGGGCCCTTTAACAATAAAAAGGAAATCAGAAAAAAAAAAAGAAAGAAAGAAAGAAAGGTTTTTAGAGAAGGTAGTTGTGATTGGTTGTAGATTATAATAAGAATAGGAACTAGAGGGTATTATGCTGAGTGAAATAAGTCAATCGGAGGAAGACAACTATCATATGATCTCCCTGATATGAGGAAGTGGAGATGCAACGGGTCAGGGGGGGTGGTTAAGGGGTCAGGAAAAGAATTAATGAAACGGGATGGGATCAGGAGGGAGACAAACCAAAAGAGACTCTTAATGTCATAAAACAAACTGAGGGGGGCCGGGGGGAGGGGCTAGGGAGAGGGTGGTTGGGTTATGGACATTGGGGAGGATATGTGCTATGGTGAGGGCTATGAAGTGTGTAAACCTGGTGATTCACAGACTTGCACCCCTGGGGCTAATAATACATTATATGTTTATAAAAAAATTTTTTTAATTAAAAAAAGAAAAAGAATAGCTAAAGTACTGAGAACTAACATCGTCCCCAGCACTGTTCTAAGAACTTTACATTTTGAACTCTTCATCCTTGGGAAACTCCTATGAGGTAGGGACCATGGTTAGCCCCACTTTACATTTGAGGAAGGAGAGGCAGAGAAAGAAAAAGAAACCTGCCAAATGTCACAGAGCTAATAAACGTTGGCACCAGAGTCCAAACTGTGACAATATAGACCAAAATGATATTTGATAGCCCCCTAAGGAACAAATTCACTGTGCATAAAAAGCTGTAACTTTGGCTTTAATGATGAAATGACCAGAGGAGACATAAGAAAATGCACCTTTAAATCCCCATAGTGAATCATATAAAGGTTATTTTATGGTCATGTTAAGTTTCTATCCCAAGGAATTTTAAAGATAAAAATAAGAAAGAAACATATATCATCATATCATATTAATAACATACTTCATTTTTTATACATAGGTATTAAAATATTTAAAGACAGAAGTATACAGATTTTCACTGCTTAAGGCTTTCATATTTTTGATAATTTTAGAATTCAAAAGTTTTAATATGGCTATAGTTCAGTATGTACATTTTTTCTAATTAGTAATGAAAAAGAAATAAATTTCCTATTAAGAGACTTGCATAGGTAAAACTGTACCTCAAAAATACCAGACATATTATAGAGGAATGTGGGGGTTGCTTTGGCTCCTTACTCATTACCTAGATATGAGTTACAAAAAGAAAATATGGGCCAGAACACTCCAAAATCCATGGAGAAATGGAAAGATGTTCTGCTGGTCAGTGATTGGCATAAAGCACACAATGCCAGTTCTTATTATAGAAGTCATTTAACAAAGAACTTTATGAAGTAACAGGTCAGTTAGCAAAAAATAAAAGAATATTATGAATCAGTACTTGTGGAATATAGGAAACTTCCTGGCCCTGAATGCCTCTCTAATGAAACAAACAAAAAATGAACAACATTCAAGCTATTAGAAGAAGAACACAAAATAAAACCAAGGAAAGTAGAAGGAAGGAATTAATAAAAATAAAAGTAAAAATAGATAAATTAGAAAACGTAAACATTGTTAAGTCAAAATTCAATGGTAATAATTTTGATTTATCACATTAGAGGATTAATTAATGGTTTAAGTATCTATGATACTCTTGAGTAACCATCAGTTTCTTCTCTATTGCCAAGTTGCTCAGTTTCTTCTCTATTGTCAAATTTTTTCAAATAAAACTGAACACCCACTCCTGCTTAAAACAACAACAGTAAGTTAGGAATGGAAAGGAACTTTCCTAACTTGATACGGCATATCTACCAGAAACTTTAAACTCCTGTCTTATTTGGGCAGATACAAATGAAGCTTATTTCCCACTTAAGTGTTAGTCCAAGGCAAGAGTTGTTGGTCAGCAGGAAGCTCTCTTCCATATGGCCTTGCACATATTCAGAATCCCTGCATCTCATGGCACCATCTCCTAGAACTTCATCACCTTCATCCAGGCTTCAAAAAGGATAACGGAAGAATATAATGAGATCTTTTTATGGGTCTGGCATGAATATTGTTCACATTGCACTGGAGAATTTAGCCACCTAGCTCTACAGTGAGAGAGGCAGGGTGATAGACTCTATCCATCTGTCCAAAGGGAAAACTGGAAAATTATTTCAGTGGACAATGCTCTCTGCCACGGTCAGCTTCTCTGGCTTCATGTATCTACACATGCCCTTCTTCCTACTCACCTGTTCCCCAAGAGAGAGGACACCAAGTCCCAGGCAGGTACTGCATTCATCTCAAGTTTCAAGAACTCTGAGTGCTATACAGTCCTATCCTCAAATACCAACTTGGTTCATTATGGGGGGATGACCTATGAACTAAAAAATATTAACCACTCCTACATACCCACCCACCTAGAAGATGTTAACAGAGCAAGGAAGGACATTAGCAAAAAAAAAAAGAAAAAAAAAAACTTTCAGGAGCGCCTGGGTGTCTCAGTGGGTTAAAGCCTCTGCTTTCGGCTCAGGTCATGATCCCAGGGTTCTGGGATCAAGCCCCGCATTGGGATCTCTCCTCAGTGTAGAGCCTGCTTCCCCTTCTCTCTCTCTCTGCCTGCCTCTCTGCCTGCTTGTGATCTCTGTCAAATTTAAAAAAAAACTTTCATTTTAGAAGAGAGGGAATGGGACACACACCAAATCTCACACAAAACACAAAATTAAAACCCTGATCCATCCATATCCAAACATGAAATATCTAATCACAAAAGACTGAACCATGAAATAGTAAAAGACACTATAAGAAAAATAGGTTTTGGGGCACCTGAGTGGCTCAGTGGGTTAAAGCCTCTGCCTTCGGCTCGGGTCATGATCCCAGGGTCGTGGGATCGAGCCCCGCTTTGGGCTCTCTGCTCTGCGAACAGCCTGCTTCCTCCTCTCTCTCTCTCTGCCTCTCTGCCTACTTGTGATCTCTGTCTGTCAGATAAATAAATAAATAAATATTTTTAAAAAATAGGTTTTAATTATGTATTAGGAAAGCCTCCCAAATGCAACACAACATCCAGAAATCTTAAGGTAAAAAATGGAAGTTTGTCCTTCTAAGAATGTACAATTTCTGTATCTCAAAAATTACCTTAAACAAAACCAAAAGGCATATTGAACAAATATTTACAACATAAGTAACAATTTGCTTACTATCTCTAATATCAATGAAAAAAAAAAAAAAGGCAAACAACCCAAAGTAAAGGTAGAAATTTTGCCTTCCAGATAGGAAACTAATTGGAGGCAGCCACATCCCCTCTTTCCACAACCGTCTCTATCCATCTACTCTAAGCTTTAAACTACTTTATTGAGTATGAGAATATATATCTTATTCTGTAAAGTCAAGGAGAAATTTTTAGCTAGTCAAAATTATGAAAAAATTCCTGAGAATCTAAAAATACACAGGATAAGTTTGAAAAGGGTAAGTGCAGCCTGAAATTTGTCCTGGAGCCTTTTGGAAAGTATGTCCCAGAAGACAGAAGAATCACCAGGGCTATCTCAGGCTTTCAGGTGGTAGAAGCTGAGTGCTAAGAGGAGAGCTTCAATGCACATGACAGGGAAATGAGCTGGGGTGCCCACACTGTGCCATGTGTAACCCACTCCCTTCCTCCACATCCTCCACAGAAATTCAGGTCTGTCTTTGGGCAGGGGCCATGCTGAAGGGCAGCAGAGCCTGAAAATGCCCAGAGGGAATGACTTTGCTTAGAATATTGGCAACTAAGATATCCCACCCAGCATACATCCCATCTTTTTTTTTTTTTTTTAAGATTTTATTTATTTATTTGACAGACAGAGAGGGAGACAGAGCAAGCAAGCACAGGCAGAGGCAGAGGGAGAAGCAGGCTCCCTGCCGAGCAAGGAGCCCGATGTGGGACTCGATCCCAGGATGCTGGGATCATGACCTGAGCCGAAGGCAGCTGCTTAACCAACTGAGCCACCCAGACGTCCCAATCCCATCTTTTTTCCCATTCACCCTGAAAACATGCAGAGCACAGACCTCAGTAGCTACTTCTCCATCTCACTGAAGGCTGGCTGTGGGACCAGAAAGAGAGTCCAGATAGGAGATCCAAAACAAAAAGAGGATCCCGTAGGCAAAATCACCAACATCTGACATGAAGCCGCCATGAAAAATAGTTAACAACCCAACAGAAGAATTATAATTATGGAAAATTAATGGACTGATGAGAAAAGGCCTTTAACACAAATTTAGTGTCTTCAGATATAGGGTGACATCACAGTAAGGAACTGTCTGCTATAAAACAAACCAAACACAAACCTTAGGGAAGAAAACATGATTACAGAAATTAAAAATTCAGTAGGTAGGAATAGAAGAATGGGCCCAGCTGAGAAGGAAATTAGATATCTGGAAGACAGCCTAGGAATGAATCACAGGTGAAAAAAAAAGATGAAAACGTAAAGAGACATGGAGTAAAGTTCTATAAGTCATAACATCTACCTAATGGTGAATAATGAGGATAGAAGAGAGAGAGAAAATCTGAGGAAATTACAGGATAAAATTTCCTCTTACAGTTGATGAAGCATAAATCCTCATATTGGAATGGTTCACCAAGTATACAGCAGGATCAAAATAAATAACCAGGGGCACCTGTGTGGCTCGGTTGGTTAAGCGCCCGCCTTGGGTTCAGGTTATGATCCCAGGATCCTGGAATCAAGCCTCGAATCGGGCTCCCTTTTCGGTGGGAAGCCTGCTTTTCCCTCCCCGACTCCCCCTGCTTGTGTTCTCTCTGTCACTGTGTCTCTCTCTGTCAAATAAACAAATAAATAAATAAATAAACAAACCTTTTTTTAAAAAGATAAATAAATAAAATAAAATAAATAACCATACACACGCACACACACACACACACACACACACAAAAGGTAATGTACAAAGGTAGTGACAGTTTGTAACATTAAATAGACAGTCAATATGCTAGGCACCAGAATAGCTACAAGGATAAAGAGAAGCTGTGGAAGCTTCCAGAGAGGGTGAGAAAATGACTATTCACAGTAATTCTAATCAGATTTGGCATTAGGTGTTTCATCAACAGTGTAGGGTGAAAAAAAGACATTGGACAGTATCTTTACTTTGCTGAAAGCAGAGAAGCTCAAATATAACTATCTATATTCAGACATATTATTATTGAAATGTGAGAATGACCTAAGATTTTTTTAAAATACCCAGAAAGTCAGAGTTTTAACAACTCAATAGGTGCTGTCTGAAAGTTAAGAGAACTACTAGAGAATATTCAAAGAAAATGAATCCAAGACTTAACAACAAGCTGCAGTAGCTGGCAGGAAAATAATATAACTATTTTTTTCTGTGGGATGCAACTAAAAAATTGTTTTTTAAAAACAAAATTTTGGTGCCAAAACTTCAGATTATGTCAACGTGGGATATGGAGGATGGAGGCAGGGATGCTGGCAAAGAAGTCAGGAAAATAAAAGCATTTGAAGATTCATCAAAAATGATGAGTAGATAGTGCATAACTTCAGACGCGGTTAGAAAAATATAAATTTAACAACTTATGATAAAAATTTAAGCATAACCTCTAGAAGCATAAAAATAAAATGTGTGTGGTTTTCAAAGTAGTAAATGAAAGGAGGAACAAAGGAAATCCTAGTAACCCATAGAAAGGCTGAAGAGGAAATGAGAGAAAGGATGGTAAATGGAAACACAAAATGACGTGGCGGGAATAGGTCTAAATATGTCCAAATAAAGATAAAAACAACTTATAAAAGGTAAATTGGGTTGGATTTTAAAAATCCAGCCACGCGCAGCTTGCTAGAGAATGCCAAAACTATGATTACTCCAAGTTTGAAACCTTTCCCAGCAACTACTATCAGAAAGCTGCTAAGAGCCCGATCAATATCACACAAAACAAAATTGAAAGTCCGAAAGATCACAAGTGTGAAAAAGGACATTTCACAAACAGAGCTACCCTACAGCCCAGCAACTGCACTTCTGGTATGTACCTCAAAAATACAGATGTAGTGAAAAGAAGGGGCACATGCGTCCCAATGCTCATAGCAGCAATGACCACACTAACCAAACTGTGGAAGGAGGCACGATGCCCTTCAACAGATGAATGGATAAAGCTGTGGTCCATATACACAATGGAATACTACTCAGCCATCAGAAAGGATGAATATCCTCCATTTGCATCAACATGGTGGGACTGGAGGGGATTATGCTGAGTGAAATAAGTCAAGCAGAGAAAGACAATTCTCATATGTGGAACATAGGAATAGCACAGAGGATCACAAGGGAGGGAAAACTGAAGGTGAAGAAATCAGAGAAGGAGACAAATCATGAGAGACTCTGGACTCCGGGAACCAATTTGAGGGTTACAGAAGGGAGGGGTGGCGAGAAGATGGGGTAACTGTGTATTAAGGAGGGCACATGTTGTGATGAGCACTGGGTGTTATATACAACTAATGAATCCTTGAACATTACATCACAAACTAACGATGTACTATATGCTGGCTAACTGAACATAATAATAAAAAAAGGACATTTCACATTGTTAAATAATTCACCATGAAGATATAATAATCATCAACTTAAATGTTCCTAACATCGTTTTGGAGTACATGAAAAATTGGTAAAATCACAAAAGGAAATTACCAAATCTACATCTGAGAGGTCTGTTAAAGTCTCCCACTATGATGTATTATGAGTAATAATACATTACTCTGTGTAATAATAAATACAGAATAGTTTAGAAATGAGTAAAAATAAAAGCACCTCATATCAGAACCTATATGTTTTGTTCATGGACACATGTATATATGGTTTCAAATGCATTACACATTAACCTAAGAAGCTAAGAAATAAACAACTCAAATAAGCCCACAGAAAGTAGAAAGAAGAATTAAAAATAATAAAAGGAGAAATGGGTAAAAGAGCAAACAAATAACTCCATCTCTTCTACCTCCTACCTTATTTCTTCTCTTTCTTATAGCAAAAGTCTTCAAAGTAATCATCTAACACTGTCTCCAGTTGTTGTCATCCATTTTTGTAAATCCTTCCAACCAGGCTTCCATCTTCAACACTCTGCCAAAATTTGTCTTGCTAAGGCTATCACTTGTACATTTCAACTTTAATTTTATCTGACACATCAGTAGGTTGATCATGTGCTTTTGAAAGTAAGGAGATTGCTATTAATTATTATACCTGAAAATAGACATAAATTGGGGCATATGATCACCCCAAATATCAGCAGCATTTAGCTACAATCAGTGCATGGCATACAGTGCAAAAAAAATAGTTATCAAATAGATGGCATTTACAGCTCCCCAAACTCCCCTCCTTTTTTTTTTTTTTTTTTTGCCAATTGAATATAATAAAAGCCTTTCACAAGATTAGTCAAGGAAAAAAGAGAAGCCACAAAAAACATATTAGGAATGAGTATAAGTTCTAGATGCACATATATAAGAGATAAAAGGAAATTGTGACACTGTAGCAAATTAACACTAATCCACTGGAAAACCTAGATAAAATGAATACACTTCCTGAAATACAAATGATTAAATTTGACCTAAGGTGGAATAGAAAACCTGAATAAATCAATCACTGTTTTAAAAAAATATTTCTGAGGGGTGCCTAGGTGTCACAGTCCGTTAAACATCCGACTCTTGGTTTCAGCTTAGATCATGATCTCAGGTCATGGGGTAGAGTCAGGCTTCACACTCAGCAAGGAGTCTGCTTGAGACTCTCTCTCCCTCTGTCCCTCCCCCTGCTCACTTTTTCTCTCTCTCTCTCAAATAAATAAATCTAAAAAAAAAATTAAAAATAAATTAAAAAATATTTCTCAGCTATGCTATGGGGAATTAAGAAAGTGACCTGCATACGTGCTGGGGGCCAATGTAACAGGGCAGTAAGAAACTCCTTATGGAAAAGTGGGAAAATTACAAAGCAGAAAGAATTTTTGGTAATCAAAAAAACCAGGTTCAGCTTCATATTTCCTGATTTCAAACTATATTTTAAAGCTATAGTAATCAAAATAGTATAATACTGGCATGAAAAGAGGCACATAGATCAACAGAATAAAGAACCCAGAAATAAACTCATGCATAGAGTAAGGTCAATTAATTAAAAGATTAGTGAGTTAATTAATTGAGCCAAGAATATACAATAAGAAATGGGATAGTCTCTTCAACAAATGGTATTGCAAAAACAACCTCATGCAAAGGATGAAACTGGATCCCTATCTTACACAATATGCAAAATGCAACTCAAAATGAATTAAGGACTTAAAGTTAAGATCTGAAACCATAAAACTCCTAGAAGAAAACATCAGCGGTAAGCTCCTTGACATTGATCTTAGCAAAGATCTTTGGAATTGACACCAATAGCAAAGGAAACAAAAGTGAAAGTAAACAAGTGGCACTATATCAAACTAAAAAGCTTCTGTTCAGCAAAAGAAACAATCAAAAAACAAAAAGTCTATTTGCGAATGATATATATGATAAAGTGTTAATATCCAAAATGTAATAAGAACTCACACAACTCAATAGCAAAAAACAAACAATTTGATTGAAAAATAGGCAGAGGTAAAAGGTATAAAATGGGTATTTTTCCAAAGAAGATACACAAATGGCCAACAGATACTTGAAAAGGTGCACAACATCACTAATCATTGGGGAAAGGCAAATTAAAAGCACAAGAAATCACCTCACACCTGTTAGAATGGCTCTTCTCAAAAAGAAAAGAGATAACAAGTATTAGCAAGGATATGGGGGAAAAGGAATCCTTTAGCACCATTGGTGAGAATGCAAATTGGTACGGTTACTATGAATAAGAACATGGAGATCCCTCAAAAAATTAAAAATAGAAACACCATTTGATCCAGCAATCCTACTTCTGGGTATATATCCAAAGGAAACAAAAATAGGATATCTAAGATATACCTGCATTTTCATGCTCACTACAGAATTATTCACAATTGCAAAGATATGAAAACAACCTAAGTGTTCATCAACAGATGAATGGATAAAGAAGATGTGGGATATATATACACAAGTATATATATACAAGGAAGAATTACTCAGCCATGAAAAAAAAAGGAAATCCTGCCATTTGCAGCAACATGGATGGCATAATGCTAAGTGAATTAAGTTAGACAGAGAAAGACAAATACCACATGGCATCACTTGGGTGTGGAATCTAAAGAGAAAGCCAAACTCATAGGAACAGAAAATAGAAAAGTGGTTGCCAGGACTGGGGGCCTTGGGGGAGGAGAGAATAAGGAGAGGCTGGTAAAAGGGTAACAACTTTTAGCTATATAATGAATAAGGTTCTTGGGTGCCTGGCTAGCTCAGCTGGTAGAGCTTATAACTCTTGATCTCAGGGTCATGAGTTCAAGCCCCATGTTGGGTGTAGAGGATTACTTAAAAATAAAATCTATAAATAAGTAAATAAGTAAATAAATAAAATGAGTACAGATCTAATGTATAACATAGTGACTATAGTTGATAACACTGTATTTTATTATTAAAATTTGCTAAAAGAGTAGAACTTAAGTGTTCTCACCAAATATATTTATGTGATTATAAAGTATATACATAACATTACAATCTATATTACATATATACTACATGTAAAAATATATGAGGTGACAGATGTGTTAATGAACTAGATGGGAGAAATCCTTTTACAATGTATACACATGTATCAAATCATCACAAGGTACACTTTAAAAATCTTACAATTTTATGTCAAGTAAAACTTAATAAATCTGAAAGAAAGAGAAAGAGACAAGGTTCAAATACTGTCTCAGCCTCTTCCCAACTGTGTAACCTTGATACAACTATCTTTGTAAAAGATACCCATCCAAGACAGTCTTCAATGTCATGACATTATCCTACTACCTCAGGCTGATGCAACTAGTCTCCTCACTGAGAAAGCATTAGGAAAAGATGATCCAAGAGGTCCTAGCTTCATCAATGTGTATTTCTTCAATTGTATTTGCATTTGTTTTGTGTTTTGAGGCTCCTATTTTGTTGAGCTCTGCTCCTAAGTTCCTCACCCAGTAGGCAGATTTTAATCAAAATTTACAGTGGATTAGGGACATACTATTGCAAAGTATTCCTATCATTCCAAAGCAATTTCAGCTCCCCCAATCTCACTTCTGATCTAATACCCACTTAGGACAATGTAAGCAGTAAAACAAGATAAAATTAGAATATTCCTCCCTTTAGCTCTCTCCCTAAATGTTGCCCATGATGCTTTCCCTTGTCAAGGCACCATTGCTTGCCTATACCATGTACCCTCTTGTTTCCCTAAGAATCCTCACATAGATGAATATATGCTGATATGGAAACATCAAAGCCAATATTCCAATGGTTTCAGAACCTGTCCCTATTTTCAACCATTAGCTCAAAAAAGAAAGCAATGCGGATCAAGAACTTAAAGTGAGATAGTCCTATCAGGAATCTTTAAAAGGGTTGGGAGTTACTTAGAAAGTATGTGAGGATTGTTAGTGAGAAAATAAAATGATGCAGCTTCCTTGGAATGGAAGACAATTTGATATCTGTCCTCATTTACCAGCTGTGTGATGCTGAGTTTTATTTTCCTTCCTGGCAAAATGGAACTTTTAATACCTATCTCCTAGTTTTGTTTCAAAGATTAAATGTGTTAGAGGGTCTTATATGTAGTTTGTACTTAACAAGTATTACCTCCTATCTTTTTTTTAAGATTTTATTTATTTATTTGACAGAGAGAAATCACAAGTAGGCAGAGAGGCAGGCACAGAGAGAGAGGAGGAAGCAGGCTCCCTGCCAAGCAGAGAGCCCAACGCTGGACTCCATCCCAGGACCCTGAGATCGTGACCTGAGCCGAAGACAAAGGCTTAACCCACTGAGCCACCCAGGCACCCCTACCTCCTATATTAATCAGCTTGAGCTGCCATAACAAAATACCAAAGATTGGGCAGCTTAAACAACAGAAATGTATTTCTCACAGTTCTGGAGGCTAGAAGTCCAAGATCAACGCGCCAGGAAGATAATTCATTCTAAGTCTTCTTCTCTTGGGAAGGAGGGAGGGAGGAAGATGCTGGGGGAGGGTAAGGGGTATAGATTGAGGTAGGGAGGAAGAGATGGAGGGGGAGAGAGAGGGAGGGGGAAAGAGACTATTCTGTGGTTCCTCTTTTTTAAGAGCACTAGTCTCATCATGAGGACCCCACCCTCAAGATTTCATCCAACCTTAAACACCTCCAAAAGCCCCACCTTTAAATATCATCCCTTTGGGGTTTAAGGCTTCAACAAATGAATTTGGAGGGGACACAGACATTTCAACCATAGCATCACCACGAAAGGAGAATTTTAAGAAAGGGAAAGATATTTGCTCAGACTTTGGATTCTATTGAAACAGATGTTAAGAAATTTATTCCAGGATATCAGGTTTTAAGTTGGGATTTCATTTTTAAGTTGGAAAACATATTCTAGGGTTTTCTTTTTATGCCCTAAAGCAGGAACACTATCATCCTACCAAGCACATAGCAGGTTTATTATCCCTCTCAGAAGGTATGGGAAAGAAATATTCCCTCTGATCCATTTCAGAGACAAGAAAAATTTCAGGGATGGGGCCAAAAAGCCTAATGGGCTTTGGCCACAGAATAGTTCCTATAATGCTTAACTAAAATTTGTCTTAGGCTTTCTTGGCAAACTATCCAGGAGGTGGAAACACACCAGAGATCTTGTACACACCTGCCTTTATTCTGGTCTGAATTCAGTCACCTGAGTAATAATGAGAATTTTCCATTAGAATGACTTACTTTAATCCCCAAATTCTAACTTTAAACCTTGCTAGGCTAAGCAAAAGAACTCAGACACAAAAGAGTACCTGCTGTGTTGCCATTAATATGAAGTTCTAAAACAGGCAAAACTAATCTTTGATGCTAGAAATCAGAACTGTAGTTGCCTCAAGAAGGGCAGGAATTGAGTTAGAGGGGTCACCAGGGAACTTTCTGGAGTAATGGAAATATTCTATAGCTTGAGGGCTTACACATTTGTCAAAACTCACCAAGCTGCTCTTAAGATTTGCTCATTTCACTATAAATAACATCTCAGTTATAAAAAGTGAATATATGAATGTAGGCTCTTTCATACCAAGTGGAATGCAATTATGTGCATTTTTCCTTGGAAAGATCTGTCAGAAATCTAGATTCATGTTTTTATATAGTCTTCAGTAGCAAACAGGAGAATGGATGGGATAGAAGCCACATGTTCCTCAGGAATTCTCCTGCATTTCTGTAGCCATCCATAAAACAGCAGTTCTCACTGGGAAAGGAAGGACAGTGGAAATTAACACTTTTTAATGGGGTATACTGGAGTTATCAGGATAAGTTTTTCTAGTATAGATATGGACTATCACCCTACTTCACCCCCAAGGATTCTCTTATGATGCTCCCCCACCTTAAGAACCAGTCCAGAATGTGCCATTCTATTAATGGGACTGTTGTACCCCTCAGGGTTGTTGGATAAAAGCCCTTGATTCTATGAGGTTGAGTCATCCAGATAGACCAACCTCTGCCTCGTTTTGTTACTGCCATCTCCCAACTTCTCAGGTACTCCTTTTCATTAACTGACAGTGATCGGACTTACATCTTTCTCTCTACCCCAGTTATTACCATAATTCTGGGTGATATCAAGGTTCATCTAAATGAGCCATCCAGAAATATAGACTTGGACCTCCATAATTCCAGTAGCTATAACCTCTATTCGGCTAAGTCATGCCTGGAATCTTACTAACCTCTGGAGCTGCACCAGATCAGAAATTCTGAATTTCAGGATGCCTGGGTGGCTCAGTTGGTTAAGCAGCTGCCTTCGGCTCAGGTCATGATCCCAGCATCCTGGGATCGAGTCCCACATTGGGCTCCTTGCTCGGCAGGGAGCCTGCTTCTCCCTCTGCCTCTGCCTGCCTCTCTGTCTGCCTGTGCTCGCTCTCTCTCTCTCTCTCTCTCTCTCTAACTAATAAATAAATAAAACCTTAAAAAATTAAAAAAAAAAAAAGAAATTCTGAATTCCATTATTCCACTATGGGCCTTCTCATCCTTCTACCTCTCTTGTGCCTTCATTCCCATTAAACCTACTTTTTGACTGCATAGACCTCCAGTTCTTTAGCCCCACAATTTTTTCCTAGTCTAAAGCTCCCTTGCCAACCTAATCTGTAATAACATGATTGGTTGTCTCAATTACTCTTTGCCAGTATCTTTGATACATTTTGTTAATATACTTTCCCTGCTACAGCAACTGTACAGTAAATCTCTATCCCAAGATCAATGCAAGATTATTGCTTATATATCTCCTTATTCTTGTGTGCACATGTCCCTTAGCAACACCTAATGACCCTTTTAGTTGCTTTTGGTCAGAAACACCTATTGACCCTATTACTTGCTTTTGGTCAGACTGCTCTCCAACCTCCTCAACAATTATTCCAAACATCTGCCATTCTCCTCAAAACCCTCAGCAGATCACCTATGCTCCTATGTCATGGAGAAATTGAAATCATCAAGCTTACTCTACATTAGCTTCTTGTTTTTAGTCAGCAGGTTTAATGTATTTTCTAGCTCACATTTTCATTCATATCTATCCTTGGTTCCTTTCCCCAAATCTAAGAACATAAGGTTAACCTTAAAGTATCACAAAGTCATTGCCTAAACTTAACTCACCCCCTTCTTACTCCTCTGAGACTTTAGCAATCATCTTCTTTTTGTTCAAATATCAATCTCTTTCTTCTCACTTGTTCCTTCTCTTCAACCTATAAACATGCTCATGTCAGGCTCGTAATAAAAAACAAGTCATCCAGACACCATCATTTAGTCTAGGACTGTTTATCTTATCACCATCTTATTAAGATTGTATTTTCTTAGTATAACATTGGCTCTGATTGATAAATCCTGCGGGTATTTTAAACCCCAAAGTCACTGGACCAAAGAGAAACATTAACTGACCCCCCTAAAATAAACATTCTAAAACCATAAGAGCTAATAAACAAGGTTAGCAAGGTTGCAGGACACAAGGTCAACATAAAAAAATCAATTAGTTTAAAGATATCACCTTACACCTGTCACAATGGCTAAAATAAAAAAGACAAGAAATAATAAGTGTTGGTGAGGATGTGCAGAAAAAGTAACCCTTGAGCACTGTTGGTAGGAATGTAAATTGGTACAGCCACTGTGGAAAATATGGATGCTCCTCAAAAAATTAAAAATAAAAATACCATATGATCCAATATTTCCATTACAGAATACTTACACAAAGAAAATGAAAACACTAATCTGAAAAGATATATGCACCCCTATTTTATTGTAGCATTATTTACAATAGTCAAGATATGGAAGCAACCTAAGTGTCCATCAATAGATAAACAGATAAAGAAGACGTGGCACACATACACATACATATATACACATATGCAATGGACTATTACACAACCATAAAAAGGAAGATATCTTGCCATTTGAGGCAACATAGATTTACCTAAAGGATATTATGCTAAGTGAAATAAGTCAGAGAGAGAAAGACAAATACCATATTATTTTACTCATATGTGGAATCTAAAAAACAAAGCAAATGAATAAACAAAAAGGCAAAATCAGACTTATAAATACAGAAAACTGATGGTCCCCAGAGGGAAGGGGTGGGTGGATGGACAAAACAGGTGAAGGGACTGGAAAATACTGACTTACAGTTATGGAATGAATAAGTCATGGAAATAAAAGTCATAGCACAGGAAATATACTCAGTGATATTATAATAGCATTGTATGGTTGACAGATGGTAGCTACACTGTGGTGTGTGCGATATAATGTTTAGAGATGTTGAATCACTATGTTGTACCCCTAAAATAATGTAACGTTGTATATCAACTATACTCAAATGAAATAATTGAAATAAAAAAATAATTATTTCATTTCTATACAGGAATAATCCTGTATAGGATTATTTAGACTGTTTAGAAACTTATTTTATTTAGATTATTTAGATTATTATTTAGATTGTTTAGATAGTTTAGGACTGTTTAGAAAACAGTCCCACTTAGAATAGAATTAAAAGAATAAAATATTTAGGAATAAATTCAACAAAGTATAGTATTTGTACACTTAAAATTATAAAACATCATTGAAAGAAATTAAAGAAGACTTAAATAAGTGGAAAGACACCTGATATTTAAGAACTGGAAGATAGCATTTTTTTTTAAGATTTTATTTATTTATTTGAGAGAGAGAGAATGAGGGACAGAGAGCATGAGGCAGGAGGATCAAAGGGAGAAGCAGACTCCCTGCTGAGCAGGGGACCCCCCCCCCCATGCAGGTCTTGATCCCAGGACTCCAGGATCATGACCTAAACCGAAGGCAGTCACTTAACCAACTGAGCCACCCAGGTACCCCTAGATGACAGTATTATTAAGATAGCAAAACTCCTCAAATTTGTCTAAAGACTCAATGCAGTCCATTTCAAAACCCCAGCTGGCTTCCTTCTAAAATGACAAGATGACCCTAAAATTTATATGGAAATGCAAGGAAAGCAGAATAACCAAAACAAACTTAAAAAAGAATAGTGGATTTGAAGGACTTACACTTCTCCATTTCGAAACTTACTACAAAGCTACTGTAAACAAGACAGAGTTGTGCTGGCATAAGAGTAGACATACAGATAGAGAGTAGAATTGAAAGTTCAGAAATAAATTCTCATACTTATGGTCAAATGACTTTTTACAAGGATGCCAAAAGATTCAATGGGAAAAGAATAATCTTTTCAAGAAATGGTGCTGGTATAACTGCATATGCAAATGCAAAAAAAAATGAAATTGAAAATTCTGGTTTCAGCCCTACTTACAGACAGCTTGGAAATCAGTCACAAACTTAAGTGAAAAAACTAACAAACTAAAAATTAATCACCTTTCTTGGACTCATAAGGGAGCTGAGATTGTGGGGCTAGACAAAGAATGGAATCCAGGGACACCTCCATGGCTCAGTCAGTTAAATATTCCATTCTTGATCTCAGCTCAGGTCTTATTTCAGGGTCATGAGTTCAAGTCCTGGGTTGAGCTCCACACTGGGTACAGAGCCTACTTAAAAAGAAAAAAAAAAAAAAAAAGAATGGAATCCAGAGAGTCTCTGAGATCTGCTTATGTGAAGCACTAAAGCCATGCATCATTGATAAGAACATTTTTGTGATAATTTCAACAAATTGCTGGAGCTGAGTGTGGACTACTTTGAGAAAAAGAGACTATGCTCTTAGGGGGTCTCTCTTATTTTCATGGGCTTTACTTCTCAAAATCCCACCAGGTTCTCATGGCAAAGAACTAAGAAAGGTAACCTCAAAGCTCTGACACGTGATGAAGAAATGTTCTCTCTCTCTCTCTTTTTTTTTTAATAAACCCAGAATTTCTTCCACAACAAAGTTCTGCTCTCCAGGGGAAAGATTTTGCTTTACCAGAGTCTTACTCTATCTGGGAGAAGTATACTTCCTTGATTCTAGCTCGTTCTACCTTTCCTGTCTTACTTAAGGGGTTGGGGGAGTCTAAGAAGCACTTATGAAGGTCACATCCCAGGGACCCGGGCACACTAAAACACTGAGGTTTAACCATACAGTTACAGAACACTACCCCTTCTCAAAACTTCACCACCACAAACACAGACTCTGTCTAAGGAAGAGAAATCTCAGGACAATAGGGGAGACAAAAAGCCACTACAGAAATTTGAAGCCTCTGGCACCTACAACTACAGAAAACATTAAACACAGCCCAACTCCTAGTAGACACACTTGGCTTCATTTATTTTAATCATTCATAAATTTACTCACTCTACCATAAACTCTTTTGTTGAACATATGATTGGTTACATGGCAAAACATGCCTAACCTCTCTAATACTTTTCACACTATATAAATAACTATTACCATATCATTTTAATCCCTGCCTATCTTATTCCCCAATTTTAGTTGAAGTCCATTAAGGACAACATCTGTGTTTTACATTTCTGTACCTTCTGTGGGTAGCCTTAACTCAGTGCTGAGTGAGTAAGTGCATGGTTAAATGAATGAATGACTTAGCCTAAGATTGCCTTTGGAGTGACAAGGGAGTCCTTGGGGGAGATACTGCAGTTCTGATTATCATTGCTCTGATAGAACTTTCTTGGTCCTGGGGGCACCTGGGTGGCTCAGTGGGTTAAGCCTCTGCCTTCAGCTCAGGTCATGATCTCAGGGTCCTGGGATCTAACCCTGCATCGGGCTCTCTGCTCAGCAGGGAGCCTGCTTCCTCCTCTCTCTGCCTGCCTCTCTGCCTACTTGTGATCCCACTCTCTGTCAAATAAATAAATAAATAAATCTTAAAAAAAAAAAAAAAAGAACTTTCTTGGTCCTGGACATCGCCTGCCAGGGAAGGAGTGTGGCACAGTCAGGAATGGTCTAGAATCTGGAAGTCTGGTTTTTAGACCTGAATGTACCAATAGGTAGCTATGTGGCCTTGGAGAGCTCAACTCTAGGCTTTTTGCAGATCTGTAAAATAAACATTCCTTTCAGTTCTATCATTCCAAGACTCTTGAAGCCATTGGTCCTTATTAAAATGAAAAAATAAATAAATAAAAAATAAAAAAACCTCTGAATATAGAAAATGAATTATCTCTTTTCTTATATCCTCTAATAGGTAGGACTTATTAAATGCCTGCTATATTCACACAATGTTTTCACCACATTACCTATATTAACTTATTTATTCCTATAACATAAAACTTTTTTAACCCTCTTTCACATGTGAGGCACAGAGAGATAATGTGACTTACATAGCTGGTAGCAGAATTAACTTCAGATCCAAGCAGTCTGACTCCAGTAGCTGTGCTCTTGATCCTAATGCTTCTCCCATGCCCAAGGATAGCACTAGTCTCCTGCCTTTGGAACCACGGGCCTTGTCCATCACCATACAGTTCATTTGAAAGACTAAACTCTTGCATCTCTGGAAAGTGATCATTCAGAATGATGCTGTGAGAACACCATTCCCAGAAGAGGAAAAACATTTGCTAATGCTCTCTTTTGGGGAAAGGGCCTTTGTTCTATTTGATATTACCTCTCCTGGATTGGGAAATCAACTCGTGGAGAGGCTTTTGACCTGACTTTTGGACAGAATGCTGTTCTTTTCCCAAAACCATATCAAACACGAGATTGAAAGGTGAGTCCTTTCATTGCAACATCTCCTATCTTCCTCCTGCTGAGAGGGTTCTGTTTAAGTCAATGTCAGAGAAGGCTTCCTCTCTCTGTTCTTCCACAGGAACTGGATTTAGGAAGCTATGATGACACCTCTTTCTCCCATTTCTCAGCTCAGCTCAGAATTTTATCAGCTATAAGAGACTTACTGAGATGCTTAAACAGCCTTTTTAAACAGGCTCAGGAAGAATAAGTAAACAGGAACTTTTCATCACATGAAACATGTACTTTGGATCTAACAAAGTATACAGAGTAACAGGTAAGATAAAGGTAATTCCAGAACTAACAAAGATTGAAGTCAACATTCAGTGTTGCTGGGCCTTCTTCCTGTTATTCCAACCACATACTTCCCCCTCATTCCTCTTTCCAGTTCTTCCCTTTTCTCCCCTCAATTCATCTCCCCACCTGTCTTTTCTTTTCCAAGTACCCAGAGGACTGTGTTATTGTCACATTTCCCCCCTCCTGGGACATTGAGGAAAAGAGCCTCCTATAGGTGGCTCTGGATATCTACATACAGATATCATATGGATGTAGATACCCTGGATATCTACATGTGGATAGCATATATTTACCCTTTGAGTTTCTTCATCCATATAATCATTCATACATGCATTCAACAGATGATGATTCAGTGCCCGCTCAGTCTTAACGCTCTTACCCCACCTCCTCATACACATGAATATATACCTTAGGACAGACGTTTATGTTTCCCCAAGGACATTGGATTTAGCTGGAGAGGCCCAAGGTAGCAGAAATTGGGGCATATTCTCAATAGTTTGCCACTGATCATGGATTCAGGGTTTGATAGAAGCCAGGTCTAAAATGATAGCCTTGGAAAACCAGCTGTTTGGGAAAACTAGCAAAAGCAAAGATCTTCTTCTTTGGTGCTTTTAATGTCTTTCTGGAGCTTTCCTTTGGAGATCTGGGAAAAGCTCAAGGATAGGGAGGAACCAAATAGTGTTCCTCTGTCAGTACTTATTATCTGTTCATTGAAGAAGCCCTACAAGCTTGGGAAACTTTTACATTGCCACCCCATCGACCAATCATAGACTCATAGCTCATAGACTATCATAGCCATGAGATTATACATGAAGTATAATCATACCTCATAAGAGATATGGCTTTTGACCAACCCTATTATACCCTTCTGTTTATCAGGTATTCATTGAGCACCTCCTGAGCATCCAGCCAGATGTTAGGTGCATTTCTGGTCCATTGGGTATTTACAACTAAGTTGGGAAAGCTAGACAGACACAAATCAGATAATGGATGTAACATGATAAAGTAGAAACGACCCTTGATTTGGAATCTTAAGTCTGGATATGGCTTTTAACTTCACCACTTGTTAGCTGTGAAATACAGTTAAACCCACTTCAGAATTGTTATAAGTATTTGCTTTGGATGTTATATGAACTATGGATGAAGAAAGAATTATTTTTAAGATTTTTAGAGAAGAATGCAAAGCAGGGTAGCTCTCCTTGTCAAGCTCACTACAATCTCACATAGTAAGTCTGTGTTTTGCAAACAAAAAGTGGCCACCCATCGGCAGATCATGAAATCAATTCAATGGGTGGTGACCAGCATTTTTTTTTTCTTTTTTTTTTTTTTCTGAAATGGAACAGAACAGAAAATATCAGAGTGCATCACATGATATAGTAAGGGTAAGTTTTGTTTCAGGTCACTTTTGTCTCTATTACATATATTTGTGTTTATTGTATTGTGAGGGGAAAATAATTTCTTAGTATGGGTCACTTTCAAAAAGTTTGCAAAATGCTGAGAAGATTCCATGCCCTCTCCATGCCAATGTTCATAAAATTATTTGGATTCAGTGTTGTTACTCTCTAATAACCAATAGTGGGATTTCTAACTCACTCAATCCAATAATTCTTGATTTCTGTACTTGCTCAACCCAATGGAGCAGTACATACAGACATCCTATGCTCAAGGATCCAACTAGGGAAAGAGAATGACCAGAAATAACTGGAGACTACTGAGAATATTTAAATGCCACATGGGTAATAATTCTTCAGTAATAGGAGGTCACAGAAGAGAAGTGGAGCTGAGATACTAGAGGAGATTTCCAAGAGGTCCATTGAAAGCAAACCCTAGAGAAAGAGTAAGATTTGGCTCACAGAACAACAAAAGAAAAGGAACAACAAAAGAGTAGAGGACAGAGCCTGAGACAAGTCAGGGAGACCGCAGTCTGTCTAAAGGGTCTGCCTGAACTACCTTGCAGAGCCATTCTCCCCCTCATGAGTCCCTGTTTGCCTGGTTGACCCCAACTGCCAGTTCTCTCCCTTGGATCATTGTCCCTTAGCTCTGACCCTGGCCAGTCACTACATGGAGTAACTATAAGCCAGAACAGAGTAAGACACAGGCAGTACAACAATCTGTAGTTGCAGGCTTAACCACATTCGTGTTCGTAGTATGCTGTGATTGAACTGAACCTTTGCCACTGGGGCATTCTCATGGAAACCTGATCTCTGCACTGATGAGCTATCAGTGACACACCCTACCCTCAGGGATTAGTGTGGCTTTGCTATGAAGGACTGTAAGGCATTGGTGGGTTTCTGGGACAATGCTAAAGGCTCTGGATCAGAAAAAGTCAAGTCACAGGTCACGTGTGCCTTAGAAATTCTAGCTTCAAAATATCTCTCAAAGTATGGTTTGAGTCCATAGCTTTGGGACCTCCTTCCACATCTCCCTATCTCACACACACACACACACACACACACACACACACACACACACCAGTTATAATCCTTTCCTCATTCTGAAAAGGACATGATTTAAAACTGGAGCATGGAATAAATTTGAAGCCATTTCCTGTATTCTTTCTCTAGCACAAATTCCCTGTCAAGATAATTGGTTCTGGACCTATGCCTCAGTGCACTGCTTCTCTGACTCATTTCAGAGATTTCCTGGTGACACAGCAATAGTTAACTGTACTATTTATTGGAGGGCAATGATATTCTAATAACGAACATCATCAGCGAAGAGCCAAAAACAGGATCAGCCTGACAGCAGTGACCTTACTCAAGACTTGCCCAGTTGGTCAGGTTGGGCTTGCATTGCTTTTGGTCATCATCCACACCAGCACTCACACTGCTACACAGCCATCCCAGTATTCCTGGAATCCTTCTCTCCTGAACAGACAAGAGCCAGTGGTGGGAGAGTGCTAGACCTCAGACACAAGAGCACTGAGTTCCTAGGCTTTTCACTGGGTGCTCTGGAGCTTCCTGTGGATAAGAGCACCAACCCCAACCCCTAGTAAATTATTGATTCCCAAAGTATTGAAAATCTACTCCAGGCCATTCAGTGCACTAGAAAGTTTAGAGGTACAGAGAATTAAGTATGAACCCAATCTTCTAGTTATCACGTTAAGTATCTTGACCAAGGAGTTGTTGGAGGTGTGTGAATGGGTTTCAGGGGTCATTTACGTGCAAAATTTGCTGGATATTTCCAGGTTTTTACAGTAAGAAAATACTAGCTCTTATCAGCAAAGGTCTCTGGGTCCCCCAAAATATTTTAAATGATTAGTTTTCTCAACTGTAGTTTTTATATATTCTGATATTAATAACAGAAGTCCTATAACCCTGGACAAAAAGCAGGGGAGGGTGCTTTTGAGTAACAGGAGTTGGCTTCTATCTGGTTTACTGTTTCAACATCTATGTGTTAAGTTTGGTCAGTTATCAGACTCTAGCGATGGGGTAGCACTGCCTCCATGGACATATGGATCCTGCAGAAGATTAATTAGAAGTGCTTTGACCAAATCTAAGGGCTGACCCTTATTTTCTGTAAATAGTGTATTACATGTCACCAATCCCTGTGACAATTTTGCAAGCATGTTCAAAACAAGTAAGGTGGAGGTAATCAATTTGATGTGCAATATAGCCAATCCCACTATTTCAGTCATTAGTGTGAAGAGTATGGACCGCCCCATGGTGGACTCTGTCACTAAGATTGCTGCTGTTGAAATATGGAAAAAATTTGAGTTCCCTTCTTGCAATTCAGAGTCCCATTTGGCTGTTATTTGATGACATTGTGTATATATATAATCTGATTTTTTTTAATTTGAATCTAAGCAAATGTAAAATGTATTCTTTGAAACTGGATATTTCTTTTTGCTTTTGTTGTGGGAGAGACATTTTCCCCTTTATTTTTTTTTCTTCATTGCTGAGGATAAAGGGGAAAGTTTACTTATAGGAAATGTCCTTTAAATTACTAAATAACTTTTAAACAATTGTATAAGCTAAATCCAGGTGTTTTAATCAGAAGATTAACTGTGGCCTAATTTCACAGCTGTAGCTTTCTTGAGTTCAAAGAAGGTTAATTCCATACCTAAATTGGGATGCTTCTCTCTCTTTGTAGGAAAATACCTAATTATTCAGAGTAATAAGTTTCTTACAGATAATTAATACTAGCAAAATTAATTCGTGCTTTTTTTAAAGCATTGGTCTGACAAAAAGTGAAAAACTTAGGCTGAAGAAAGCATAGGTTGCCCTCTATTTATTTTTTCCAGTATTCTAAATCAGTAACTATCTTTACCATAACTGGGTCATTACTGATAGAATAATAAAGAGTAGGAAAAGTTAATAGTTAACTACACTATATGACTTCATTTATATAAAATTGATTTTGGAGAGCTGGATAAAAGTTATATAAAATAAGTTCTGGTTGGCTGCTGAAATAATAGAAAATAGTATCAGGCAACTTTATTACCAGAAAAAAAATCTAACATGATAATGTAAAAATACCCACTTAGTTTTTGATGCTGCTTCTCAAATATACATTTAGATGATAATGGGAAATCTGATTAAAGTTGGTCCAGTGACACTTTTCAGATAGCTGAGAAATGAGAAATATATTCTCCCTTTCACAGCTTTATGTTTCATGGGTATGAATTGATAGGCTCCTTGCTAAAGAAGTAAGCCATAGTCATTATACTAGGGTGTTTCTATTTCCAATTCTAAACTACTCTTTTTTTCCCCAAATTCCAAAGAATATTAATAGAATGAAAAATATGTCTCATTACTGAAATCATAAGAATGAATTAAAAAGTGAACTCTATGCTTTTGCTCAAGGTAGAACAGTACTTTATTAAAAAAATGTACAGCCAGAAGGAATTCCACATAGCACCAAGGAAGAACATTCTCCGTGTAAAGTCTGACCGGACAGATAGTAGAAACTACTAAAAACCATCTACTGCTACCAAAAACCACCTAAGGTAGTATGGATTTTTTTTCCTTCTTTATTTGGTTAATTTTTTTGAGAGTTGTGAATGAAGTGTGTGTGTACAAACAGAACTTACAAAAAATGAACTGCAAATAATTCTGCAATTGAAATTATCTCTGTTGATCTTTGATTTTTAAAAAAGATTTATTTATTTTTTTTTTTTATTTGAGAGAGAAAGAGCAAGTGGAGGAAGGGGGGTAAGGAGTGAGAGGGAAAGAATCTCAAGCAGACTCCACACTGAGTTTGGAATCCAATGAGGAGCTCAATGTCATCACCTTGAGATCATGACCTGAGCCAAAATCAAGAATCAGATGCTTAACTGACTAAGGCAAGCAGGTACCCTTCCTTATTGATCTTTTAAAACGCATGCCTAGTTTCTTAAAGTGTCCAATGTCCTTTTCAAATCCAACTGCACCTCCAGAAGCATTCCTGTTAACACTTCACTTAATTCAAAAGATGATCTTTCCATGAAACAATGAAAACTACCTTGGAGGAAAAACTATCTTGTTTGTTACACAACTGAGACTCGGAAAGGAGACCAATTGTGAATGCTAGATGAGAAATAGTAAGTTATGAATCTCCATCAATCAAGACATGTGACTGAATACTGACCACCAAACAGAAAGATAACTCCTTCCCGTACTCAAGATGCAGAAGATGGAAGAGATCTGTTTAAAAAATTCATTCATTTATTCACTCACTGAACAAATACATCATGTTGAGATGGTTGCATAATGCACAGATGCCAAGGGGATTTCCCAGAGCCCTTACAATCTCTGGGAAAGCTTATTTATTTCACCTTACAGTCTCATCAAAGCTCTGAAGAGCTTTATCAGCTATTACTGGGCAGACGGGTCCACCTCTGTGTTTTCTCAGTCAATAAAAATTTGTTGAACATTTGCTATGTTCCAAGTACTTTGTGTGACTCATAGGTCTACAAACTTTTTCTACCATTCATGCCTTCTTGCATCAAAAAGTATATATAAGATACACACTAGAACACACATGCTTCTGGATGTTTGATTACAATGAGGCTCACTTGCAGCAATTGGTGTCCACTCGTTGTCTCCCTTAACATAAGAGTAAATTCTGAGCAAGGTTTTCACTCTCCTCTGCACCTTCCAGGCCCACCATCACCATTTTACCCAACACCATGCTTTAAAAACTATATTTTATTTATTTATTAATAGATAATATTTAAACCTGATGTAAAATATATACTTATACATATATGGGTTCCTGTTGGTTCAGATTCTCTGAAGAACTCTGACAAATAAAAAGGGCATATGCATATTTAAGCATACATTTGTATGCCGCAGCTACCTTGTACATGTGTACATAGTTTTACACAGATAACACGCCATGACCATTCTTTTCATCTGCTTTTCAAATAACAGTCTATCTTGGAGACTGTTCTATATTGGTGCACATGTAGAACTGCACAGTTTCCCAGAGTATATTTGTTTAATAATTTCTTTTTAAGATTTTATTTACTCATTTGTGTGTGTGTGTGTGTGTGTGACAGAGAGAGAGAGAGAATGAGAGAGCATGAAAGGAAGGAGCAGAGGGAGAGGGACAAGCAGACTATGCTGAACACAGTGCCCAACATGGGGCTTGAACTTGGCCCTGAAAGCATGACCTGAGCCAAAACCAAGAGTCGGATGGATGCTTAACCAACTGAGCCACCAGGTGCCCCCATTCAGTAATTTATTGACAATCTCCTACAGATGGATTTAATATTTCTAAACTTTGCTATAATAAACAATATTGTAGGGGACGCCTGGGTGGCTCAGTTGGTTGAGCGGCTGCCTTCGGCTCAGGTCATGATCCCAGCGTCCTGGGATGGAGTCCCACATTGGGCTCCTTGCTCGGCGGGGAGCCTGCTTCTCCCTCTGCCTCTGCCTGCCTCTCTGTCTGCCTGTGCTCGCTCCTGCGCTCTCTCTCTATCTGACAAATAAATAAATAAACAAACAAACAAACAATATTGTGGAAATATCTTGGTACACATGTCATTTTATAGATGTAGGTATATTATATACACCTACAAATACATATTGTGTCTCAGGAAACAAACAAGGTTACTGGAGGCAGGGGATAGGTTGGTTGGGTTATGGACATTGGGGAGGGTATGTACTCTGGTGAGTGCTATGAATTGTGTAAGACTGATGAATCACAGACCTGTACTCCTGAAGCAAATAATACACTATATGCTAAGAAAAATTTAAAAATAAAATAAAATAAGTATTTATAGGTAGAATTTCTGGGCCTCAAGTTATGTACATCTTATATTTTGTTTCATCTTGCCATATTGTCCTCCATAGAACTTGGACAGATTTATAGCTCCCCCATCAATAACGGCACAGTGTGTTTTCTAAATTGTTTTATCTTTGTTAGTCTGACAGGTGAAAACATGAATCTTAATGTAATTATGATTACATTTTTCTTATTATAAGAAAGAGCATCTTCTTACATGTCTAAGAATTATATCCTTTTCCGTGAACTATTTATATGCTTTTCCATATTCCTGTTGGTGTGGGAAGAATAGCTTTCTGTAATAGTCATTACTGTGTGTTTAGGAAGTAGTCTCAAGATACATAAATGTTTTAATGTTAAACTGGAAGTTGACAACTGTCACTTGGACAAATTATCATTAAAATTTCAAAGATAGAGACCCGATGAGGCATATGGAGTGCAAGTACTTCAGGTGGTAATCTATGTCTTATGCTATAACTATAATATGAAGGTAAAAATATCAGCCAAACCATTCCAAGGTGGAGTAATTTCTGTGCTCCTTAGAACTCTCACAGTTAAATCTATTAAGGAATATTCTAAGGTTAAATGATTCATAATTAGAATTCACGGTTTTGTTAATTGTTATGTAGGGGAATACTTTCCCAAATTTCAATTTCATGAAAGAGTAAATAATCATTGAAGACAAAAGCATCTAGTTTTCTTCTAATTCTGTCAGTTGTTCCAACTGTGATTCTCCCAGATATAGCCATTTAAAAAAAAAAAAAAAGAAAGAAAGAAAAACTTACTTTGGGTAAGTCTCTTAGTTTCTAAGGACCTTCTTATCTCACTCCAAAGTCTGGGGAATGACTAAATAATCAAAAATTCTATGATACCTTATTTCCTCTCTTCTTAACCTTTGTGATTCTACATTGATTATTTTATTTTAAAAAAACCATAAAACCATAAATTCCAATTCTAAATTCTTTAACATAAGATTATTCTCCAAAGGACTTATCTGTGAGGATTCACTTTCCACCCCTGACTAAAGACTAGAGCTGTAGGCAGCCCCACCTACTCCTCCCACGGTGTCCAGGAGGTTCTAAGGCAACCCACCCTTCAGGCCAACCATGAAGACTTTAATTGCATTGAAACTATAATGATACATATGATAATTTTATAAACAGGAAAAGAATTATTTCTCATAAATATGAAAAGAAAGGACAGCTTCCCTGAAAAATAATTTAAGAGTTTCCAGATTTCTGCAGAAACTCCACTGAAAACATAAAGACACCAGATAGAAGCTCAAATAGATATTTATAAAATTGAGAAGTTAGTGTTTCTACTTCAAAAAAAAAAAATCAACCTAGTAAAGAAAATATCATGGACATATTTAATATAGCACAAGTAACACACACAAAAGAATGTTAACTGGCCATTCAGCTGAGATCCAAAAGAACTATTTGCAAAATTCCTCATAGGATTGGGGCTTTCATCATAACAGTTAGCCTCCCTCCCCCACCTCCTGTGACCCCAGCAGTGGATGCACTGCTCTTAAGGCAATTACAGTAGGTCTTACAGTTTGGCTGTTCTTACAGGTCTTACTTCCTCTCTAAGAGTGTAAACTAGCAAAAGAAGCCCTTTTTATTCACCTTGGGAAAATGTCTGAGGTAGACATATGTGTGCACATCAGAAGATCACAGACATTGGAAGAAGAAAGGGAGCTAAATTGAAAGCATGTATTGACAGACCAGATAATAACGAATACTTACAGACTATTTGTCATGCACCACAGCCGAGCCAAGTATTTTACCTGCGTTAACCCATTTAATAATCACAAAACCTTATTAGGCAGGAACATCTATTATGATTCCCTTTTTACAGATAGGGAAGCAGAAGGGACAAGAGACTAAATATTGCCCCCTATCACATAGCCAGTAAGTGACAGCTGCAGCGTAAACCCAGGCTTTTGGCTTCAAGAGTGTTTGCTCTTAACCCCTCTGCTGGTCCACTTCCTAAAAAGAAAAGATAAATGAGGAGAGGAAGCTCCAGTATCCAGCTCTGAAAAAAATGGTGGGTTTCTGAGCCTGTCCATGATCAGCTTACTCTACAACGAGAATAAGCTCCTAATGAGACCGTCCAACATGTGGAAATTCTGTTTTCCTCCTTAGTTCACAGGTTACCTTCAACCAATTTTACCTAACCAGATGAATTAATCAAACATATACAAAATCTTTAGGAAGGAAAGTTACAAATCCTTCAGCATATCATCATCAGCCTATACACACTAATTTCATACATAATGAAAACTTCTAGGTCTCTTAACTGGACTTGTATCTTATTTTACTAATTGACTAATTGATTGATTGATAGGAAGAAGCCTAGTCTTTTTGTTTTTTGAGCCCCAGCTTCATTTAAAGTCAAGTACTTCAACATCCCACTGTCAGCAATTCATAGAAACAACACACAAAATAACCAAATATGTAAAAGAACAGCACCATCAACCAATACCATCTAATTGACATTTATAGAAAACTACACCCAACTCAGTGAAATAGTTTTTTTTTTCAAGTAATCATGAAATATTCAACAATATAGACCATACTCTGGGTCATAAATAAACTGCAACA
>RCUC01160813.1:0-70619 GCA_003697995.1 Taxidea taxus jeffersonii
TTTTTGAGGCATGCTCATCTGAAAATAGACAAGTGAATTCTGCTTATTCTCGTCATCCTCAGATCTGGGCAGGACATTCTGTATAGACGATTTTATGATGGGAAGAAGATATTCTTGTAGCTCAGGGCTGTAGGAAGGTGGGCACTCGTACTTTGTTGGTTGTCGGGTGTGTCAGAGGACGTTGTCGATTCTCTCTGGAAGTATTTTGGCAACATGCGCTGCAAAGGCTTTGTGTGTCTTGATCACTACGCAGTCCCTAATGCCTAAAATTCAACTTGAATAAATTAATAAATTAATAAATGCCAAACTCTTTAAAAATTTGCATATGCTTTGATGCACAGATTTTAATTATAAAAATTAGAAGTTATATGAGCTACTATTAAGATTTAGTTGTAAGAATATACATTATGTGGTTACTTATCATACTAAGAGCTTAGAACAACTCATTTAGGTTTGCCAATACGGGAGGGAGTAAAAATTACATAACATCCCTACTGTGGGTTATTAGGCAGCCATAAATGATAATGTTGCAGAAAAATATATAAGTGGTATCAAAAGATGCATGAGACTGTTTTGTAAGTAGGTCATAAAACAAGGCAGAGAGTCTGAATCCATTGCCATAAAATGATAAAATTAAGAATTTTTAAAAGGCTGTCGCAGAAAGGCGTTTACTAGAGGCTTAGGCATTCCTTCCAACAACAGCAATAAAAAACCCTAAAATTGCAGTGACTCACAATGATAACTATATCACTGTGTGGCTATTGTAAATCCCTAGGGAAACTCTGCCTATCATGGTTGTTCAGGCTCCTAAGTGAAGCGAGCATCATAACTAGTGCTGATCACTGTGCCATATGGAAAAGAGCTTTGGAAGCTTTCACACCAGGAATTAAATGCTCTGACCTGGAAGTAAAAGGTGACACTTCTACTCACAACTCATTGGCCAGGTCTAGTCACATGTCCCACCCACCCAAAAGGGGGAATAAGGTATTATAATTCTCCCACATGATTGGGGATGAGAGAACGAGTAATACTCGTTAAATACAGTAAGCAGCACTAATGCTGCCACTCATGGTCATCACTATTCAGCTCACTGTCTGTCCCTGGGAAACTTGCTTATAAGTCCTGTTCAGTCAGAGCGTCAGACTCAAAGCCCATGATTTCTGGGTGATGGCTGATGGTCTGGATGTGGTTCTTTTTTATTCCCAGACCAATTGGAAAAAAAAAACCAGATGATCTCTTTCTCCTGTACTTGTGCAAAAGCCTGTACAAAGCTTTTCCCCCTATTCTCCCTTTTGGGTGGAGGGGATATGTGACCAAGCCAATGGGTTGTGAGAGTAGAGTAGAGGCCAGCTGTCTACAACATTCACATTTGGAAAGGGAAAGTCTGATTCACAGCAGTTCTGAAATCTAACTGCAAGTCCCAGTCCCTTTTGGGGAAGAAAGCTTCTTTATTAGATCCTGCTTTGGGCCCCTGGGAAGAGGTTTTCCGGCCCATTGTTCTCCATGACCCTGGGCTCTAAACTCGAAGAGCCTTTCCTTTAATTTTATTTGGCTTGGCTACTTCTGGAAAGCTCATTGTAGAATGTGCCCTCCTTCAAGGTCAAGAAGCTTTCTTAGCCTTCAGATTGATTTTAGAAGCTCACATGTCCAACTGTTGTTAAGGTTTCTGTCTTTAGACTACACAAAACCGTCACAAACGTTTTTAGAGGGCTCATAGTTTCTTTGGCTGCAAAATGATTAAATTAAGAATTTAATCAGCTTCTTTGTTATAGTTGATTCTGGTCAGTTCCTTGTGCCACTGGCTACATACACAGTTCTTTGCTGAGACACCCTTCTCTCTGTTTCATCTTAACTGCCGGTGTATTCAGCCCACTGGGCTTCTTTGGAAGAGCCACAACGTCAGTCTTTTTCCTTTGGGCTGTTTTGTCCAAGTGAAAGGCTAACTAAGTGCCATCTTAACTCATTCAGAAGTTTATCACTGGGTGTGAAAAGCATATCCTAAATTTACTCTGACACAAGACTGTTCTGATCTTTCAGTTTTCCACCAAGTAGTGATAAGAAACAATGGTCTTTTACAGTCCTGCAAATCTCCAGTTTTCTGGACCATCTCTCTTACCTTCTGTACCTGCTTACAAGTCCATTAAGTCTGTTCTTAGCTCATTGTTTTTATTGTTGTATCTCATCAAATGCAGCCAGCAGCAATCAACATCTGCTAGAAAAGTTCTCTTTCCAAATCACTTACTGTAAAGCTATAAGTTCAAGAAGTATATTACCTTTTAAGTTATCAGGTGACAATTCTACGAAATAGGTCATCTGTGCCTAGATTATGATCTTTATGGCTACAACCAAAGATTCCTTGCTGCCTTCCAGCTGAGAACTGAGCGAATGCCACACATGTTATTACTGCAATTCTAGGTACTTATTTTGGTATTGACTAGGATGGAAGCGCTCTCTAGTCCTTAGTTTGTAGGTTCCTTTAATTTGATTGTAATCAAATGGTTTAGTCCCAGGTGACTAGAATATATGTTCAAACTCATAAGAGATTATGGATAAAAGTGCTGATATGTTACTTTAAAATTGAAAGTCTACCTAAGTGTTCTCTAGCCTGAACACATTATTCTCTGAGTCAAGAGATTCCAGAAACTAGTATTGCTCGGTTATGAATGGATATCACTATGGGGTATTTCATTCAATCTCCATAGAAACTTGACCTCCCATATTGCACTGCTGAGCTCAGATATTCATTGATGAGGACACTTTCTTCTGGACTAGGCTTTCTCCTTATAGTTTACATTCTGGAGAGCAGAGACAGAAAACAAATAGTGAACACAAAATATCTCTTGCCACATAATATAAGTGCTTTTAAATTAAAAAAAAAAAAACAACAACTAGGTGATGGGATATAGGGGAACTTGTGGGTGGGAATGGAGAAAGACATTCTAGCTGGAATGGCCAATGAAAGTCACTCTAAGGAGGGGACATGAGAGCCAAAACTCAGAAGAGGGGAAAGAGGTAATCATAGAAGATGTGTGGAAAGAATGTTCTGTGCCAAGGAATAGCAGTGTCAAAGGCCAGTGACATGAAGGAGTATGCTGGGAGTGTAGGAAGAAGGCGAGGGCAGAAGGAGAATGGTGAGGAGAGAGGTATATGGTCATGTCTGAGAGATTGGCAAGGCATGTATCATGGATGGCTTTGTTGTTGATGTGGAGGAATTTGTGTTTTACTCTAAGCCCAATGAAACCATTGGAGGCTTTTAAGCAGTAGATCAATTTGACCTGTTTTATTCTTTAAAAAGATCATTCTGGCTGGCTGTTGTGTGGAGAATGAATTCTGGCAGAGGAAGACTAGAAACAGCCCATTGCGGCCCGGTATGACATATTGGTCACTGGGATTAGGGTGGTAGCAATGGAGATCATGATCAATGGAGGGATCTTGAAAGTATTTTGGAGATAGAAGTTGGCAAGATTTACTGAAAGATTGTTTAGGAGGAATGAGAAAAGGTTTTTTGGCCCAAGAAACTTAGTGGTGGTGATACCATCAACTGTGATAAGACAGCTGGGGGTAAATCAAGAATTTTATTTTCGACGTACTAAATTTGAGATGTCTATTAGACAGCTAAGAGGCGATGTCAAGTAGGCAGTTGGATATATAAATCTACAGCCCAGGGGAGTGTTAAGAGCTAGAGATAGAGATTTATGAGTCATTGGTACAAAAGCTTTATTTTAAGCCATAGAAGAGGATGAGATCACCTAGAGAAGGAATTTGGAGAGAAAAGAGGGTGGACAACAGAGTTAAGGGTTAGCAGAGGAGGAGGAACCAGAAATGGATATTAAGAAGGGGCAAGGTTGAGAGTGGGGAAAATCAAGAGTGATAAACATAATTCTGTAAGAAGAACATCAAATGCTGAAATTTGATTAATGCCCTATTTCTGTTTCTTCTGAACACCCACAGTACCATGCCCTTCTCCCTAGCATTTGATCCTACTGGAATAGAGGTTATTTACAGAAGAGTCCTTGTTTGTATTATTATTACTGTATGCTCAGTTATATCAAGAGATAGATGAAGTGGCATCTTGGTGGATCAGGAGGGTCTTGGGTCTATACCGATGACAAGAATTCACTTGGTGAGAGAATGTGGGAAGGTTTCCTCATCTCTCAGAACTTTGTTCTCTGGGTATAACAATACCCAGAGCTTTGTTATGGGGGTTGTTAATATATATAAAGCACAAAGCTCAGTGCCTAGAAGAAGTAGATCACAAATGGTAGCTTTTCCTATTTTTTCCTGGTGCTAATTGGCTAACTATGGAAATGGATCACTATTGAGTAATCCTGGGAAGATGAGTTAATTGTTTAGAACTATGTTGGAGAGAGATGTCTGCCCACTGTTGCTATAGGATAAAAGTAAAACACTCACTTTATAAACAAATGCTCCCTGCTGCCTTAATCTGCACTACCAAAACTCATCCTTTTCAGAGTCAGGATGTGTAAAATTCAGATGAGTGATGTTCTAAGAGATGGAGAGTCAGTGATAGAAATATACCTCTGTGCTTCTCTGCGGAGAATTATCCAGGCCTGGCCGTGAGACTGGTGAATCAGGCTGCCGTGAACGGATAGGGCAGGGACCAGGGCCTCCATAGAGCTTAGAGAGGGTCATGAACTCTGTTAAAATAAGCAGGCATTTCCCCACCTTTGGGCAGCTCACAAGCCTACCTTATCCTCTGAAGCACAACAGAGTGGGTCAGGGATATAATTGAGCAAGTGTCTCAGATTCATTTTGCAGAAAATGAGGCTGTTAGCCCTAGCTGCTCCCGGAGACATTTTTGTTAAACATAACAATTCTTCTGAAAATGTTACAGTTCCCCTTATCGTTCCTCTGTGCCAGTCACTTTCATCTGTGGAGGTGGTTGGGTGGCTGTGGCTGCCCTGAGTAGGGCAGGGACTCCATGCCTTTGGAGATGGATCAGCCTCTTCCTCTGACTGACATCCCCCTCCACCCCCACCCATCTCTTTGAGAGCATCTCATCTTGAGTTTGGGAATGATACTCCATACCTACCCTTCCACTCACATGTCTAGTTTTCAGTTCAATGTAACCTGTTAAATTAATTTTCTCTTGAGGAGAGTTATCGCTTTGGCCTAATTATCAGAAAGGCAGCACGCCTGCTATGGAGCGGGACTCCATTTGAATCTTGATTCCAGCATTTAAGAGCTCTGTGATCTTGATGAAATTGGTAAATCTCCCCACTCCTGTCTCCTCATCTATAAAATGGGACTAAGTCTTGCATACCATATTATGTAGATTAATAAATTCACACAAAAGTCTTCCTTAGCATTATTAACTTAGAACGGTTGACCCTTGAGGGGGAAGGGGGCCAAAGGGGTGGACGAGTAGGGGACCCTGTTTCAACTAGTCCCCTGAATTGAGCTGGATATCTACCAGACCACTCTGAACACCCATGAAATCACCCAGAGATGTAAGAAGATATATCAGGATCTAGACCAACAGACTCTCTGAAGGCTGGCTTCAAGGTATGAAGCAGGGAGCTGTGATTCTAAGGGCAGATATCAGAAAATAAACAAGAAGGGGAGGGAGCCGCCCTAAGGGCTGGCACCAGGAAGGTGAAATAACATGGAAGTGCAAAAGCCTCCCATGCTGGGGACTGGGCACAGACTGGCAGAGAAAGGATTTTAGGGCAGCCTGGAGCTGCAGGGGTGTGCATGAGAACCGGGGAGGGCTGGCCGTTTTAGAAGCACAAAGGGCAGAGATGTGTCTGGACCTGGAAGCAAGGGTTGGGAGTGCTGCTGTGGGGTGCACAACCCAGGACACTGTGGTTTTTAGCAGAATAGACAAAAACGGAGTCAGTGTGGCCTGGAGGGCTTTCTGGAGAACAGAGGATTGGATACGGTCACTTTTGCTCTGACTCTTGGAAGAGACACAGAAAGCTGCCAGGGAAAGCCACCAGAGAACAAAAGCCCGCCAAAGCTAGTTTGCACCGAGACCATCCCCCCCACAGGGGGCAGGGCAACTCTGCCAAATGGGGATGCCTGAGTAACAGCGAGGCAGGCCCCTCTATCAGGAGACAGGCTGAAAGAACATGAGGCCGACAACCTTAAGACAGGTGCATCTTTTTTTTCTTTTAAAATTTTATTTATTTATTTCACAGAGAGAGAGATCACAAGTAGGAAGAGACGCAGACAGAGAGAGAGGAGGAAGCAGGCTCCCCACTGAGCAGAGAGCCCGATGCAGGGCTCGATTCCAGGACCCTGAGATCGTGACATGAGCTGAAGGCAGAGGCTTAACCCACTGAGCCACCCAGGCACTCAGGACAGGTGCATCTTGCTTGGGTTGTGGTCAGTAGTTTGGACTCTGTATGTTCCCTCAACCACCTCTCCCCAGAATGACTAGGAGGAGGATCCCCTAATGGAAAAATTCAGAGACTGTGACCTCTGCCACAGAACTAATGGATATGGATATAAGCAAGATGTCAGAAATAGACTTCAGGGTAACAGTTATGCAAACACTAGGTTGGAGAAAACTATTGATGGAAACATAGATTCTCTAAGGGCAGAAGTGAAGGCTGATATGCACAACTTAAAAATGCTATCAGTGAGATCCAATCTAATCTAGATACTCTAAAAGCTATAGTAAATGACGACAAAGAACAAATTAGTGATCTAGAAGACAAACGGGTAAAAAAGAAGGATCAGGAGGATGCCTGGAACAAATAGCTTAGAATCCATGAAATCAGAATTAGAGACATAAATGACACCATGAAATGTTCCAATGTCAGAATTATTGGGATCCCTGAGGGGGTGGAAAGAGAGAAAGGACTAGAGGATATATTTGAGCAAATCCTAGCTGAGAACTTCCCTAATCTGGGGAATAAAATAGGTATTTGTGTCTTAGAGGCAGAGACAACCCCCCCCCTCCCCCGCTCAAGATCAAGAAGAGCAGACCGACCCCCAGGCACATAATACTGAAACTCACAAATCTTAAAACCAAGGAAAACATCTTAGGTAGCTAGGGAGAAGAGATTCCTTATGTACAGAGGGAGGAACTTCAGAATAATGTCAGACTTGTCCACAGAAACCTAGCAAGCCAGAAAGGGCTGGCAAGACATAGGGTACTAAATGAGAAGAACGTGCAGCCAAGAATACTTTATCCGGCAAGGCTGTCATTTAGAATGGATGGAGAGATAAAGAGCTTCCAGGATTGGCAGAGACTAAAAGAATATGTGACCACTGAGCCAGCCCTACAAGAAATATTAAGGGGTGTTCTATAAAAGGAGAAAGACCCCAAGAGTGATATAGAACATAAATATACGGAGACAATATATAGAAACAAGGGCCTCACAGGCAACATGATGACAATAAAGTCGTATCTTTCAGTAATCACTGTCAAAGTGAACAGCCTAAATGCTCCCATAAAATGGCACAGGGTTGCAGACTGGATTAAAAGACAGGACCCATCCATATGCTGTCTACAAGAGACTCATTTTGAACCTAAGGATACATCCAGACTGAAAGTGAAGGGATGGAGAACCATCTTTCATGCCAATGGACTGCAAAAGAAAGTTGGGGTAGCAATTCTCGTATCAGATAAATACGATTTTAAGCTAAAGACTATAGTCAGAGATACAGAAGGACACTGTATCATTCTTAAAGGGTCTAGCCAATAAGAAGATCTAAGAATTATAAATATCTATGCCCCTAGGCACCCGGGTGCCTCAGTTGTTGAGCATCTGCCTTCCGCTTGGGTCATGATCTCAGGGTCCTGGGATCGAGCCCCGCATTGGGCTCCCTGCTTAGCAGGAAGCCTGCTTCTCCCTCTCCCACTTCTCCTGCTTGTGTTCCTTCTCTCCTGTCTCTCTCTGTCAAATAAATAAATCTTAAAAAAAAAAAAAAAAGAAACAAGAGCTTTGAATGACACACTGGATCAGATAGACCTCATAGATAGATACAGATCATTCCACCCTAAAACAACAGAATACTCATTCTTCTCGAGCACACATGGAACTTTCTCCAGAATAGACCACATACTGAGTCACAAATCAGGTCTCAACCAATACCGAAAGGTTGAGATTATTCCCTGCATATCCTCAGACCACAATGCTTTGACACTGGAATTCAATCACAAGAAAATATTTGGAAGAAATTCAAACACTTGGAACCTAAAGACCATCCTGCTCAATAATGTTTGGGTCAGCCAGGAAATCAAAGAAGAACTTAAACAATTCATGGAAACCAATGAGAATGAAAACACTTTGTTCCAAAACCTATGGGATATGGCAAAGGTGATCCTAAAGGGTGAAGTATATAGCCAGCCAAGCCTCACTAAAAAAACTAGAAAAATCACAAATACACAAACTCTCTTTACACCTTAAAGAACTAGAGAAACGTAACAAATCAAGGCTAACCCATGCACAAGAAGGGAAATTATTAAGATTAGAGCAGAGATCAATGAATTAGAAACCAGAAATACAGTAGAACACAGCAATGAAACTAGAAACGGGTTCTTTGAAAGAACTAATAAGTTCAATAAACCACTGGCCGGACTTATCAAAAGAAAAGAGAAAGGGGAACACCTGGGTGGCTCAGTTGGTTAAGCGGCTGCCTTCGGCTCAGGTCATGGTCCCGGGCATCCTGGGATCGAGTCCCATATCCGGCTCCTTGCTCGGCAGGGAGCCTGCTTCTCCCTCTGCCTCTGTCTGCCTTTCTGCCTGTGCTTGCTCTCTCTCTCTCTCTCAAAAAAAAAAAAAAAAAAAAGAAAGAAAAGAGAAAGGGCCCAAATTAATAAAATTATGAATGAAAGAGGGGAGATTATGACTAACACCAAAGAAATAAAAACAATCATCAGAAACTATTATCAACAACTATGCCAATAAGTTAAGCAACCTGGAAGAAATGGATGCATTCCTAGGAACCTATAAACTTCCAAGACAGAAACCGAAAGAAATTGACAATCTGAATAGACCAATAACTAGTAACAAGATTGAAGCAGTGATCAAAAACCTCCCCCCAAAACGAATCCAGGACCTGAGAGAGTCTCTGGAGAATTCTACCAAACATTCAAAGAAGAAATAATACCTAGTTCCTGAAGCTGTTTCAAAAAATAGAAACAGAAGGAAAATTTACAGACTCTTTCTGTGAAGCCAGCATTCCCTTGATTCCAAACCAGGCAAAGACCCCATCAAAAAGGAGAATTTCAGACCAATATCTCTGATGAATATGGATGCCAAGATTCTCAACAAGATACTGGCTAATAGGATCCAACAGTACATTAAAAAGATTATCCACCATGACCAGGTGGGATTTATCCCTGGGATGCAAGGGTAGTTCACCATTCGCACATCAATCAGTGTGATAGAACAAATTAATTAAGAGAAGAGAGAAGAACCACATGGTCCTTTCAATTGATGCAGAAAAAGCATTTGACAAAATACAGCAGCCTTTCCTGATTAAAACTCTTCAGAGTATAGGGTGGAGGGGACATTCCTCAATTTCATAAAATCCATCTATGAAAATCCCATGGTGGATATCATTCTTAATTGGGAAAAGCTGGGAGCCTTTTCCTTAAGGAACATGACAAGGATGCCCACTCTTGCCACTATTGTTCAACATAGTACTAGAAGTCCTAGGAACAGTAGTCAGACAACAAAAAGAAATAAAAGGTATACAAATTGGCAAAGAAGTCATCAAACTTGCTCTCTTTGCAGATGATATACTTTGTGTGGAAAACCCAAGACTCCACCCCCAAATTACTAGAACTCATACAGCAATTCATTAATGTGGCAGGCTATAAAATCAATGCACAGAAATCAGTTGCTTTCGTATATACTAACAATGAAACTGTAGAAAGAGAAATTAGAGAATCGATTCCATTTACAATAGCACTAAAAAACATAAGATACCTTGGAATAAACCTAACCAAAGAGGTTAAGGATCTGTACTCGAGGAACTACAGAACACTCATGAGAGAAACTGAAGAAGACACAAAAAGATGGAAGAATATTCCTTGCTAATAGATCTGAAGAATAAACATTGTTAAAATGTCTGCACTGCCCAGAGCAATCTGTGCTTTCAATGCCATCAAAATAGCAACAGCATTTTCCAGAGTGTTGGAACAAACAATCCTAAAATTTGTATGGAACCAGAAAAGACATCCAATCTCCAAGGAAATGTTGAAAAAGGAAAACAAAGCTGGGGGTATCATGTTGTCTGATTTCAAGCTATATTACAAAGCTGTGATCACCAAGACAGCATGCTACTGGCACAAAAACAGACACATAGACCAATGGAACAGATTAGAGAGCCCAGAGATGGACCCTCAACTGTATGGTCAAATAATCTTCGACAAAGCAGGGGAAAAATATCCAATGGAAAAAAGACAGTCTCTTCAATAAATGGTGCTGGGAAAATTGGACAGCTGCATACAGATGAATGAAACTTAACCATTCTCTTACACCATACACAAAGATAAACTCCATATGGATGAAAGACCTCTGTGTGAGATAGGAATTCATGGAGGAGAACGTAGGCAGTAACCTCTTCCACATCGGCCACAGCAACTTCTTTCAAGACATGTCTCCAAAGGCAAAGAAAGCAAGAGCAAAATGAACTTTTGAGACTTCATCAAGATAAAATCTTCTGCACAGCAAAGGAAACAGTCAACAAAACAAAGAGGCAACCCATGATATGGGAGAAGATATTTGCAAATGGTACTAAAAAGGGCTGATTTCCAAGATCTGTAAAGAACTTATCATCCTCAACACCCAAAAACCAAATAGTCAAGTCAAAAAATGGGCAGAAGACATGAACAGACACTTCTCTGAAGAAGACATACAAATGACTAACAGACACATGCAAAAAAATTCATCATCATTAGCCATCTGGGAAATTCAAATCAAAACCAAATTGAGATACTACCTTACACCAGTTAGAATGGCAAAAATTGTCAAGGCAAGAAACAACAAAAAAAAATGTTGGAGAGGACGTGGAGAAAGGGGAACCCTCTTATGCTATTGGTGGGAATGCAAGTTGGTATAGTCACTTTGGAAAACAGTATGGAGGTTCCTCAAAAAATTAAAAATAGAGCTATACTGTGACCTGGCAATTGCACTACTGGGTATGTACCCCAAAGATACAGATATAGTGAAAAGAAGGGCCACATGCACCCCAGTGTTGATAGCAGCAATGTCCATAATAGGCAACCTGTGGAAAGAGCCAAGATGCCTTTCAACAGAAGAATAGATAAAGAAGATGTGATCCATGTATATAAAGAAATATTACTCAGCCATCAGAAAGGATGTATACCCAACTTTTGCATCAACATGGATGGGACTGGAGGAGATTATGCTAAGTGAAATAAGCCAAGCAGAGAAAGTCAATTATCATATGGTTTCACTTACTTGGGGGAACATAAGGAATAGCATGGAGGACATTAGGAGAATGAAGGGAAAAATGATGGGGGGGAGAGTCGGAGGGGGAGAAAAACCATGAGACACTATGGATTCGGAGAAACAAACTAAGGGTTTCAGAGGGGAGAGGATGGGAGGATGGGTTGGCCTGGTGGTGGATATTAAGAAGGGCATATATGGCATGGAGTACTGGATGTTATACGTAAACAATCTTGGAACACTACATCAAAACTAATGATGTACTGTATGGTAACTAACATAACATAATTTAAAAAAAGAAGAAGAATGGTTGACTCTTGAGCACTGTGGGGGCATGGGGAGGTTAGGGGAGACACCTGCCCTGCACTGTCAAAAATCTGCATAGAACTTTTGACGCCCTGACTACTGTTGACTGGAAGCTTTACTAATAACCTAAACAGTCGATTAACACATATTTTGTATGTTACATGTATTACATACTGTATTCTTATAATGAAGTGAGCTAATTAAAATGTTATTAAGAAAATCATAAGGAAGGTAAAGTACTTTATAGTAGTGTACTGTGTTTATTGAAAAAAAATCTACATAGAATTGAACCTGCTTAGTTGAAATGCATGTTGTTCAAGTGTTAATGGTACTGTTAAGTCTTCTATAAATGTTGATGGGATAGTTAACCCATATTATGCAAGAACACTGAGAAAATCATTTTAAGAGACTTCTTCATGTTGTTATTTTCACTAGTGATATTTTACATGTCACTGGTGGTTTAAGCATCTTATTCTATCACCTATGATGCTTAAATAAAAAAAAAAGGAAATACCATGTTGGGAGGATCTAGGAAACCAGCTTTATGGTATAGTAGAGAATAATGGCACCTCCTCCAGTTTTATATTTATGAGAATGTCTAACCCATCAAACAAAATGTCAACACATTTGGCTGAGTATGTTTATCTTTAGGGTGTTTTCAGTTGCATGTAATGGAAAACCTTGACAGAAACTGGCTTAAATAATGGAAGAATGTATCTCACAAAGCTCGAAGTCCAGAGATGGGATAGCTCAGCCAATTCCTGAAGGATCCATCGCTTCCACAGTGATGCCATGCCATCTTCAAAGGCTTGTCCTTGACTTCACACTTTCCCCCTCTCTGGTTACAAAGTGGCTGGGAGAGTCCTAGGCATCACCTCCAGGTATGGTTGTGTCTAGTGAAAGGAGATACATTTCCCTCTTGTCTCTTTCTTGTAGGATCCCACTGATGACTATAAGAAATTGCTAGCATTGGCAGCCTTCCTTAGGCATGTAGATAATCTCAGGAGTTCAGCATAAAATAGTTTGACACCTTGCTAGTGCAGCACACCAGCATCCTCTCTTCCTTCTGCCCCTACCTTTTTTTTAACATGGGCAGTTGCACATTTTAAAGTCTGTTACTTGCAGACTGGTTCTGGTTCTAATTGTTTTTATCAATTTGGGTTATCTGCCACAAGCAGCAGAAAACAACTTTGGCTGATTTAGGCAGGACAGACATTTATTTAAAATATAGGGGCGCCTGGATGGCTCAGTGGGTTTAGCCTCTGCCTTCGGCTCAGGTCATGATCTCAGGGTCCTGGGATCGAGCCCCGCATCGGGCTCTCTGCTCAGCAGGGAGCCTGTTTCTCCCTCTCTCTCTGCCTGCCTCTCTGCCTACTTGTGATCTCTCTCTGTCAAATAAATAAATAAAATTTTTAAAAATTAAATACAATAAATAGTTCCAGAATGATCTTGAATCTTCTTTTGTTATAAAGGACACGATTGGGACACTAGGAAATTCTGAATAAAGTTCTTCAGATTCATTAATAGTAGTGTATCCATATTAATACGATGGTTTTGAAAATTTTGCTGTGATTATGTAAGGTAATTTTTTAAGAAGATTTTATTTATTTATCTGAGAGAGAGAGAGTGAGAGAGAGAACATGAGAGGGGAGAGGGCCAGAGGGAGAAGCAAGACTCCCCACTGAGCAGGGAGCCCAGTGCGGGACTCGATCCTGGGACTCCAGGATCATGACCTGAGCCGAAGGCAGTTCCTTAACCAACTGAGGTACCCACATGCCCCTATGTAAGATAATTTTTTAAGTAAATACAAATGACATTTTAGGGAAAAGATATCAAGTCTATAATTTACTGTTAAGCTAGAAGAATTAGAGAGAGAGAAGAAAGCAGTGCAGAATAATAATATTGGAGAAACTGGGTGAAGAGTGTCCAGAAATTATTTGAACTGCTCTTGTAACTTTTGTGTAAATTGAAAGTTATACCAAATTAAAAAAAAATTAATGATGTAAAGAGATGCAGGGTTAAGGTTGCAGTGTTTCATCAGTTCCAACAATTTACTTTAGTTAATCCCTAAAGAGAGTGAGGAAGATACTTAGTGATGAGCTCAAGAGTCGCCGAGATAGCAAGAAATCCAGGCCAAAAGGCTCCAGAACTGGCAACAGTGCTCTGAATCCCACCACGGAGCTGGACTCCTGCCACAGGATGGCCACCTTCGTGGTGCGCCCTACGGCCCTTTGCCTGGCTGCTGTGGCCAGCGCAGGACAACACACCACACTCAGCACAGTGGCTGCTGCTGCTCCCAGAGGATGGGTCTTTTTCTACCACCACCCCTGCCAGGGAGTGTCCTGACCACCTCTGCTTTTTAAGTTTGCCATGTTAGATTCAAAGCCCGCAGTGCAGGAGTGTGATAGAGCTCCCATCACGGCTTGTGCCGAGGTGCAAGTCAGGCCTGTAACATGAGTATGGAGAATTGGCAGTCCCCAGTGGGACACACATGTTCTGCTTGGCCACAAAGGGAGGAATGCCCCAAAGAGGAATGAGTTTCGGGTCTGCACAACCCACAAGAAGGACAGATGTCCCGTTGCAAGATAGTGTTGGTAGTTCCTTCCCTTGGAATGTCAAAATACACTCTGGGTGTTGTCTCACTGAAGGTAGGAGCAAAGGAAGATCACTTTCTCGCAACCTGAGGGCAGTCAAGTTTTCACAGATGCTGGGTCCTCACTCTTACATAGTGAGGGTTGATAGGGAAGAAGTTAGCCTCAATGTGATTCAACCTCTTTCTGACATTGCACTGAAAAGTTGAGCCCTTTGTTGTCAGCTAGATTGATTTTAGTCCAAATATTCTTTACTCTGGATGTTGGTATCTTTTTTTTCTTTCTCTTTCACACTCTTTATAGTTTCCCCCTTTTCTGTTTCCTTTTGTATAAGTGATTGGGTTATTTCACATGGGGTCGACCCTTCTGCTGCAGAAAGTATTCAGTTCGTGTCTCTCAAGAAGAAAACCCAGCCCTCAGCTCTGGTCCAATATCTAATGCATAAGTGAGACTCAACATACTTATGTTTCTTACTCAAACTTGGTTTTATTAGGTAATAGAAATATAATTACATAACACATAATATTGAGGTATTATTCTGACCTGAAGTGTGTTAAGTGCTGTTTGTGCATTAAAATAATATTTTTGCTCTTTGTATCTTATCAAGAAGGAAAGGCTCATGCTTCAGTTCTAAGAAAAAAAAACATCAGTATCATGTAATTCTTTTTTTTTAAAGATTATTTATTTACTTATTTGACAGACAGAGATCACAAGTAGGCAGAGAGGCAGGCAGAGAGAGAGAGGAGGAAGCAGGCTCCCCACTGAGCAGAGAGCCCAAATCGGGGCTCGATCCCAGGACCCTGAGATCATGTCCCGAGCTGAAGGCAGAGGCTTTAACCGACTGAGCCACCCAGGCGCCCCAGTATCATGTAATTCTTAAGAGCATAATATTTTTATAAACGCTCCCCATAAAAATGATAAGAAGGAAATGGAAAGATATGAAAATTGTACTCTGAAAGTATTTGACATCCGGTTGAGATTGTTACGTTATTTGATTGTCGAAAGTTTCTTCAGAGGGGCTGAGGGAATTTTAACGTTTCATTTGGCAGTCAGATAAGAGATGAATTTAACTGGCCTTCAGTAGTGCTGGCCTGTTCCTGTGGGACAGGGAACTGAGAGGAAGGAGGTGGAGTAGAGGAAGAAGCCTTTACTTATTCTCCTTGAGGGATGATTCAGGTGGACAGCCTGAATTATGGGACTTATCGGCAGCAAGTAAGTATTGCCTGAGTGGATTACCGTGGAATGCTTTAGCTGGGGACGGCTTTGAAAACCTCCCATCAATTACAGATGGTACTTGGTAGAGTAGCCTGGGTACCCTCAAGGGCTTTTGTCCAGGAAATTTGAAGGAACCTCTTATCTCTGACCTCCTCTAACCAACTCTTCCTTCACAGTGACCTTTCTTACCTGAAGACCTCAACTGTTTGTCACAAACCTGCCACTGCTCACTGTGCATCAAATATTAAACAATGCTCAGTGCACGGCAGTGACTTCAAATAGTCTCCGAAATGATAAAGGCCAACATTTGTCTTTGTTAACCCACTGAGTGATTCTTTGTCTCTGGTCATAAGTGAAGGGATCAGATTTGGGATTTCTAGATACCAGAATCACATTAGGGTTAAGCAAAACGCCAGATTTTCCCAGAGTTACTTTGGCTATAGATGTTGCTTATTTGGGACAGGAAGTAAGATGAAACGTCCTAATGTGGTTAAACCTAGTAGGCAAGTGAGCCCATCTAGGGACTGTAGGTTATAACTATCCCTACTTGGTAGGGATGGTAACTTGGGTTCATGGAGACCTGGGAGGTCCCTGGAAAGCCTTCAGGGTATTTGGGAGTCTGTTCAAAGTGTAAGCAAATTTTTTTGTGTATTTTCTTATGTGCATTAATTTTTCAGAGGAACATCCATACATTCCATTGGATTCTCAAAAGGATCCAGGTCCTAGAAGATTTTGGAAATACTGCTCCATAGTGAATAGCCCAAATCTGTGTAAATCCAGGATGTCTCTAGCCTTAGGCAAAGCTAGGTTAAAGGAAAGAATAGAGGTAGCTTCCTGGAGTGCCCTCTGTAAGGAATGCTAAATCATTACTGGAATAAATTGAAAAAGAAATGTAAATTCATCTCACTCCTGGATATTGCCCTTGAGTGAAATTAAAAACTGAAACTTCTCAGACTTTTGAGCATTTTTGGAAAGCACCCATGTAGTCATAGCCAAAATTTGGGAATTAAATAATATGCATAATCCTAAGTATCCTGGAGACCTAAGTGACTAAGGAGAATGACAGTTGAGCAACCACAAATAATAATAATAAAAACTTGTTTATATTCCCATCTCTCATAAAATGAAAGCATATCCATGCCATATTGTATTTCTCATAGTTCCCACTGCAAATCCACGTTCCCTGATCCCACAGCTGTTGCAAAGCCCTTCACACGGCACCCCTTCATATTCTCTATCTCAGTTCTGGCTGCTAACTTTCCTCTCTAGCCTTCTCCCTGTGACCTTACTCTGTATATTATGTAGGTCAGCTTTGTTGCTTTGGCTTCGTCCGTCTCTTTATCTTCTCTTCCTGGGCCTGTCCTACACCATATTTCCTATTCGGCATCACAAACATTCTAGGACCTGGTCTGGGAAAGTCTCCCTTTGTTCTGCTTGCACACGGCAGAGTGCTGATTACAAGAAACAAGTGATTTATTTCATTACTTGATATTTTAAGCCATCAGTATGCCTCCCAGGTGGTTTTCTGATTTGGAAAACCGCAAAAGAAAATGGAAATGTTTAGTGCTTTCCAGGATTCTTGTTTTAGAATTCTGCTTCAAGTTGTGGAAATGAATTTGTAAGGGAATCTGATTCTGGATGTAGTTTTCCTTATTTTATAATCTGTTTCCTTCTATCCCCACTCAGAGTTGATGGGCTTGTACAAATCTTGCTGCCTATGCCAGATGTCATACCAGACCCTGGTGAAATGGAGATGAAAAGACCCATTTCAGCTCTCAAGGACTGGCTGTCAGATAAACGGGTGATTGCAGTATGTGAAGATAAATGCACCCGCGGGGTTGTGTATATTAGGCAATGGGAACCCATCTTGGGAAGCATCTACATTTGTCTATAGGAGGGGAGCCTTAAGCGAACTCCTGGAAAATGAATAAGCATTAGGCTAATGTGAGAAGCACACCGTGCATGAAAAAATGAAGGCGTGACCAGGCATAAGAAGACATAAAAAGTGGAGCTGGAAGGAAAAAAAAAATTGAAACCAAAGGTGGCTAGGCAGATATCTTTAGTCTTCTCCATAAAGGAGCTTTGTTTTCTTCCTGCGGAATTTGGAAACTAGGAATCACTCTTCCGTATCCACCGCCTCTGTGGTGGTTCTCAGCGTGGTGTGGGGACTAGCTGGGTAGGTTCTGAGATCAGGCTGTGGGGTTCTCTTCTTCTTGCCCTTGTTGTGCCACTAGATAGTTGACCTGGCTTCTCCAGGCCTCACTTTTCTCATCTCTAAAATGAGGATGATACTGTCTTCTTCACAGGGTTGTAGAGAAGATAGAATTAATTCATGTAAGACATTTAGAACTGTCCCTGGCATAGGTATTAGAGTTCAAAAAACATTAACTTTCATGCACATTCCTTTTCACACATCAATAAAGGGAACGTTCTGCAACATTTTAAAGTTGGACCTTCTAACCGGGTTTCCCTGGGAGTAGATGGGTGGATTAGATGCCTCTTTCTCTGTTGCGTCAGCCATTCTCTGTTCTGGAATATTTCCCCCTAGTGGGGATGGTCATAATACCCACTGATTAAACCCTACTAGTATCTGGAGATAGGTGACAATTAAACTATTATTAAGCACTAGCATCTTGGCGTTAGCTGATGACATTATTGGAGCTGAGAGCGTAGCCTAGAAGGAATGGATCGCAAGTCTGGTGAGTTAAAAGCACAAGTGAAAAATGAGGGGATACAGATTAAATTTTGTCTGGAGCATAATATATAATTTAAACCTTATTTACAACATAAATATGCTTACAGTTTATAAAACACTTGAACACGTTGTCTCACTGGTGTAGGTAGAGCATCTTTTGCTATTAAGAACATTCAAGGGGCACCTCGGTGGCTCAGTGGGTTAAAGCCTCTGCTTTCAGCTCAGGTCATGATCCCAAGGTCCTGGGATCGAGCCCCGCATCAGGCTCTCTACTTGGCAGGGAGCCTGCTTCCTCCTCTCTCTCTGCCTACTTGTGATCTCTGCCTGTCAAATAAATAAATAAAATCTTAAAAAAAAAAAAAAGAATACATTCAAAATAAGGAAACCAAGGCACAGATGAAGACAAATATGACAACTTTTGTTCTGTTGCCCCTTCCCACCCCATCTTTCCTGTCTAGCTCTGCAGTGTTTTTATTGAGAAGGGGAGAAATACCTAAAATCCACTTAAGGAAGTTGTATGACTTCTGATAGAACCCTTGCTATATTTATCAAGAAGTCCCTGGTAGTATCCTTCACTGGCAATATCTGCTGCCTGGGGTGGAGAACGTGCTTGGAGTATAGGTATTATTCATATTTACAGGCTTGCCTATTATAGCAAGACTTTAGAATTGCTACCTCATGTTTATAGACACATAGCAACAACAAGGGACAAAGAAATGGGCTTGGAATTTATCCCATGGATATTTTTATAACCTGTGCTGTGTGTAGAGTCACCATGGAATGACTCAAGAAGCTTACAGACGAGTTGGGGGAGGTGATAACTGCAAATATAAAAGGTTAAGTAAAAATAAAATGAAGTTAAGAAATGAATAAATGAAAACATCCTTGGGTACCATGCTTGCTTCTGTAGGTACTATTGAATAAGTGGAAAGCAGCATGTGATAACATCTCATGATCTCAATTTCCACTTAAAAATGTGTACCCTAACCTCAGGAGCCCACCAGTCTGTCATGATTCAGAAAGATCCTTATAGAATACACACGTGCAGAGAAAAGAGATTAAAGAGGAACCCAGGTGGAGACAGCAGAGCCTATGCATCCTGAGTTAAGGGACAAAGCCTGAATCATTTGTTGAATCCCCAGAGCTTAGTATAATGTTTTAGTAGATGCCCAATAAATATTTGCTCAGTTAATGAATGAATGGATGCATAGGGAATTGTTGGAGACTAGCATAGAACTGAAGACCCATATTATAATGTGCAGTGAGGTGGGTGCAGTGTCTTTTCACCTTTATGCTTGGTGGATAACATGTACTAGATGGTCTATAAATGTGGAAGAAAACTGGAAGAAAATGAGACAGGGAATTAATATCATAGGATCATAGGACTAGAAAAAAAATTAGTGAGATCATTGGTTTCTTCTCTGAAGCCTCCAGGAGAATTCTGCGTATAGAGCAAAACAAAATAGCCAACCCAACCACCAACCAAACCATCAATCAACCAACCAGCCAACCAAGCTGAAAACCTCAAAGAGGTGACATTTAACAGTGTTAACCAGCATAATTCAAAGAAGCAAAGGGCTGGAGTTTGGGAAAGGTTTTGAATTGAAGTCAGTTTGGATCCTGGCGTTGCCATTTCTCCTTCTGTAACCTTGTACAACTTGCAGTCCTAGTTAGGCCTCACTTTTCTCACCTCTTCAAGGGGAATAAATTACTTATGCTAGAATTTTTTATAAAGATTAAATGAGACAGTGTATTAAAATGTGCTCAATAGTTCAATAAATATTCCTAAAAGAAATTCCCTTAAATATGTTGAACTGCTAGATGTCAGTAGCTCTGCTAAGGAAAGCTTTTTTCTCCAGAATTGTTTAAAAGGAGAGATCTTTTGTCACAAGTATCTTTTGTTAAACCCAAGTCACAAGTACCTTTTGTTAAAATTTGGTTTATGGAAGAACCTAGTGCTTTCGGTTGGTGACATGTCTCAGAGGACTTGGCATACTAGACAAAGTGCTTTAAAAAGTAATAGAACATGGTAGTGTAAATTATTTGGCGATAGGCTGTCATCTTCTACCACAAAAATTCTTAAATATTTAATTAAAAATTCCAGCAACATAAAATTCAAGACATGTCAAGGACATTAATTGAGGGTATAGACTAGCTGTTGGGGGGCTTTAGCTGTCAACTCCAAGGCCAGATTTTCTCTCTGGTTCAGATTACGGGGAAGGCTTTAAAGAAGTGGATCCAGCTGCTATAATGGATGCCTACAGTTGCAGCGGAAAGTGTAGATATCAGCATCTGTTTAGATGTGCTGTCCCTGCCTGAGTTTGGGGAGTCAGAAATGGAAAGAGATGAGAAGCCTGTCAGAGCTAACAGCCCAGGAGTCTCTTGGGATGTGTGTGATGGGTGGCCTTCAAATTTGCAGGGGTTACAGCTGTGCTGGGAGATATGTAAAGTTTTAACAACATTAAATAAATGAAATCAGCCCTTTTTGTTTCTTATACTGTGCACCATGCCAGCTCTGGGCTCAGGGACAAATCTGCTGACAGGTGATTAATATCAGGGAGAACCACCCAAATCCAGAGACATACATAATTCTGTCTCCGTCTCCTGTTAGTTGACAGCCACTTGGATAAGGCATGCCATCTGGGTCAAGTGTGGTCACAGCAAAAGTTGAGTTCCAGTTTATCCTTGCCACCAGTGCTCTGTCATTTAAGGGATCCAAGAGGGAAGGAAGATTTGTTTTATCAGGCACTGTCTTTGGGGGCTGGGAATGACTGTTTCTTCCTCTCTCCTCTTTAGAGAGGTCAAGTCACACAAGGAAATAAACAGCTACCTTTATCCCCAAGTCTCCTTCCACCTACTCTGACCTTAGGTAACCCCAGCATCTAACAAACAAAACAAACAAACAAGAAAGAAAGAAAAGGAAAACAATTACAACCAGCAAGTTTCTTTATGATCATGCAGTCACCCATTCACACCTCATTTTATAGGTGAGAAAGTTGAGGACTTGGGACAGGAGATAATCATGTAACTAGCTTATAATCAGAACCCAATCTAGAGCCCCGAACTCTTGACAACCAGGGCAAAGTATTTTCTGGTATTCATAGTTTGAGAAGCAGGATGCTCTGGAGAGGAGTCGAATAGGAGAAAACAAGAAAACTAGGAAAAGCCTACAAAGAGAAGGTCTGTGCAAGAGACATTTGCAGGTTGAGTGCAGTTCTAAGAAAGCAAAATAATTTGATATGCATGTGAATAAAGGCCTGTGTTAACATTTAAATGTTAAAATTAAAAGAGTCCGTTAAATATTAAAGGGAGTGAGCACTGATGGCTCTCCAAGGAGATGAACAAATGAATGATTGAATGAACCAGAGGTGATTTGGTCTTGATATTTCTTGTTCTGGAAAATCTGGCCCTGAACCAGTCAGGTATATAAAAGAGGGAGGGCGGTGAAAGTCTGTGTGAGCCTCCCATCTCATGGGCTTGATCCACTGGAGAAAAGATACACGTGCCATTATAAGGAACAGTTGAGCTGGAGCCAAACTTCTGGTCTGGCTGCTTAGGGCTTCTTTAATGTGAAGGGGAAAAAAAAATCAATGGAATTGAAAAGAAAATGGAAATTTTACTTTATGCTTACTAAGAATTACTAAAGATTTGACTATGGAAGAAGTGCTCTGAATTCCTTGGGAATGGTGGATCAGTTGCAACATCTCAAGCCCTCTGGTTGACCATGAGCCTGTTTAATCAAAGAGCCAACAGGTCAATCATTCTGTTAATGGGTCATTTCAGCCCAAATGGTTAACTGATAGGCTATAATGAATATAGCCACTGTGTTTTTTCATCTATAGGTTCTGGGCCATGCCAGCTTCCCTTATTGGATAAAGAGTCCTTTGAGGTTATGATGTTGGGATGTACTGACTCATTTGATACATCTACAGAGTGACTTTTTTGGATGAAGTGGTTAAGATTTGGCAGCAGTCAAATGCAGAATAAGGAAGACCATTGGACGAGATAGGCTCCAGATTACACAAATCACGGAAAAGTAATTTAGAATAGCGTATAAGACTGCAGGCTCCACATGTGGACTTCATAGTGTAAATCACGGCACTATCCTTCATTGGGTCCTTGGACGAGTTATTTAAACTTTTGCTGTGTCAGTTTCTTCATCTGTAAGATGTAAGGATAATAATTTCCTTCTCTTCAGAATATTGTGAAGATTAAATTAGGAAATATTTATGAAGGGCTTAGAAGTATATATATGGAATATATAAGTGCCCTATAAATATTCATTATTATTAACCAAATTAATAATAATTAATATTATTTAAATATAGACAGCTCTGTTGACGTAAGGAAGTACTGGATGAACAGGGCCTGTGCTTTAAACACATATGTAGCAACATAACTGTGACCTAAGATTATTAATGGTAGTAATAATATTACTTGAGGCAGTGATTAAGGGAATATTAGCAAGAAATCTTTTAGGTCACTTAATCTTCCTAGAACCCAAGTAACAATCAGCTGGAAACTTGGTAGCATAGAGTTTTTATCTTGGAGTTTAAATGGAAGGTCACTGGCTCCTTGGTTCAATGGGCACAACAGAACAACTACACATATCATTGAGCTTCTACTGTAAGCTCAGATTAAAGAAATATGGATAAAATCTAGTTCCTGTCATCAAAGGCCAAATAGAATAACGGACGAATAACATAGAATAATAGTAGCCACTAGCTCTCCTCCAAAGAGTAAGAGCCATATTCTTTTCTCAGAACAACCCCATCTTTGGTTCTTTAATTGCCACTCCACCCCCTTATCTCTGTCCTCCGTCCTCTCTCTTTCTACCTAGCAGAAGCATCCCTGTTGTATACCCTAACACTCCATGTTCTATCCTCTGTAGCCTGTATCATCACGTAATTTTAAAAATGTTTTTTGCAGCTTTCCTTCCCTTTGACAGTAACCTCCTGAAACCCAAGACCATGTCTGCCCTTCTTACTGCTAATTCCCCAGTGCTTAGCACAGCACCAGGTACAAAAGTATAACTCTCTGTAGAAAGAACACAAGTGGAAGGTCCTGCCTGGCAGAGCTGGGGAAAGGTGCACAGAGGAGGAACTGGGCTTTGAAGGGTACAGAGGAGTTCCATGGAGGAGATACATGTTTGGCCATTTTAAACCCATGTGCACACCAAATAACTAAGCTCCCTGACTTGTCCCAACTACTCGGACCCACCGTGGAGCTGAAATATGTAATCATTTTGATATTTTGGAGAAATATTTACTAAGCAAGATAAACTGACTGGTATATCTGGGTCAGACATCTCTGTTCATGTTCTGTTTCTCCTCGTGTTCTCAACAGAGAGCTCTGCCCATGCCACTTAACTCATGTGAGCCTCAGCATCCACATCTGTATAATGGATGTAGCAATGTTCACCTTCACTGAGCTGTGGTATGCTTGGAGTCAGTACATTAGGGGGAAACCTTTTGGCAAGCATTGGTGAGACTCCTTATTAGTATCCCTGGCCATAAGCATATTTGCAAAAGTAATAGCTATAATGATATGATGACGCATATGGCCATAAAAGGAGGTCCCATGGAAGCCCCTAGAAGTGGCAGGTCAATGTGTTTTACAGACCCGGGTTCTCCCTTAAAGAGAACCAGCGCATCAACAAGACAGGAGCTGGTCAGCTTTCCCTCCCTCTGAATCTGGGCCAGGTCCATTGTCTGAAGTTTATGTTAAATAATAAAAACGCTGACATTAAATGTGTTGCCACGAATCAACAACCTATTCAGGGTAAGGTATTATGGCACAGCGGTCCCCAAGCAATGTGTGTTTTTAAAAATAAGCTTAAAACTACAAGTGCTTTGTGTGGCTGCTTCACAAAATCACTAGAGCTGAAGTATTTGTATTTTAATGTTTATCTCCACACTGGCCTGCTGTTTTCAAATTGCCCAGGAAACGAAATGTTGAAAATGGAAGGAAACCACCACAAGCTAGATTTAGAAATGCAGTGTTAGTAAAGCAAGCTGTGGGGTTCTGATACCTTAAGAGCACCATAAAATGCTCATAATTAAATAACTGTTTTTCTTAACACAGCTATTCCTATTTTTCCCCTAGCCACTTATGTAAAAGCATTTAATGTTCATTCTTTCATTACCAACCAGAGACTCTTGTAAAAACATAACTGGTCCCAGAAATTGTTAAAAATATTTTAATAATGGTGTCCTTTACAAAGGGGGAGAATGTATTAGGAAACAAAATCAGGCTCGAGATACTTCCTGTGGTTATTTTTATTGGCAATTGGCCCACAAATGACTTCTGTGGAGGAAAATCATGCCACAGAGCTGCTACCTGAACAACAGTGGCAAAAGCAATGACAGAACACGCTCTGGTTATCGGTGTCTCAGACACAGTGGCAGAGCATGAGGCTACCATGCAGCTGAGGAAAGAGAAAGTTTGCTGGGGAACCATAAGACAGAGCAGCCGGGCTTCTAAATAAGTAATGGAAGGAAGGAAGGGGATGGAAGCAAAAGCCAGCTAGGATTTAAGGTGTTCCTACCATGCATCGGCGTGATTTGTACAGTAGTTTGAAAGCCTCACCAACTGGAGAAGATGAAGGTAACAGCCGAGGCTGAAAGAGCTTACGGAACCATCTCCGAGTTGCACAGGGAGGCGGTAGCAGAGCTAGGAGGAGGCATAATGTCTGCACACCTCTTAATCTCCTGTGTTCTCTACGAGTCAGTGAATGATACTGAGGTAACAAGGTATGAGTGAAATAGGGGAGGGTACAAAGACTGGCAGAATCCAAGGCTGTTCTGTGGTATTTCTCCAAGTATGGTCCTGGGTCATCTGCCTCAGAAGAACGTCAGAGGTTTGTAAAAAATGAAAAAATCCGAAGTCCTCCCACTTTAGACTGTGGAATCAGAATCCCTAGGTGTGGGGCTTAGTGATAAAACGATATTCATTTTTCCCCAAGAACCTAATGTGATTCTCATGCATACTTAGGAACCAACTGTGACCACCAATATGTCTTAATTGTTCTCTGTGCTTAACTTAATGGGAGTGTTCTTCAGGGAGATACCTCTCATAGCACTTTTGGTTAGTGAACACGTTTTGAGGAATGCTGGTTCATATTTCATTTGTTATGTGAACAGAGGAGCCCTAGAAACGTGAGTTTGAGGTTATTGTAAATGTCCTTGCTGTGGTATGGTGGCCATTTCTAAGAGGCGTTCAATAAGTGTTCATGTTCCTATGCCCAATGGGAAATCTTTTTTTAGCTTAGATTTTAATCAGGAAGTAATTTTTCCCATGAGTGACATATTAGTTATCTATTGTGTAACGAACCACTACCAAACTCAGTGGCTTACAACAAAAAAATAGATGCATATGAAAGACATGCAGAATGACAAAGCTAACCTCAAAAGATCACATTATTATATGATATAAATTATATAATGTTCGTGACAAATCAGAATTACAGAAATGGAGAAGAGATCAGTGGTAGCCAGGGCTTCAGGATGGTGTGTGGGATGGGCATGACTGTAAATGGGTAGTGTGAAGGAGATCTTCATGGTGGTAGAGAAGTTCTGTGTCTTGATTGTTAGGGGAGTTCTGTGAATCTCCACAGTGGGTAAGATGGCTTAGCATTCTCCACAGTGGGTAAGATGGCTTAGCATACACACGTATGCTACCTGGGTTTTGGTTTTGATTTTGTTCTGAGGTTTTATAAGATGTGATCATTGGGAGCAACTGCATGAAGTATACATGAGACCTCTCCATACAGTTCCCGAGATTTCCTGCGAATCTGTAATTATCTCAAAGTAAAAACATTTTTAAAAGCTTTAAAAACTCCTCTATAAATAGGTGTTATTCCATAGTCCCCCTTGGACAGAAATTGCGGTGGTGGGTATGTCTGGCTCACGGTCTTTCATAAGGTTCCAGTGATGCCGAGGGCTGGAGCTGAGGAATCATCTGAAGGCTGCACGGAAGCATAATCTGCTTCTCAGCATTCATGGGGCTCTTGGCAGGATTCAGCTCCTCACGGATTGTCAGACTGGGGACCTCAGTCCCTCACTGGTTGTGGGCTAGAGTCCTCCCTCAGTTTCTTACAACTGGGGCCTCTCCCTACATCAGCTCACAACGTGGCAGCTAGCCTTTCTTAAAGCCAGTGAGAGAGAGTGGGCGAGCACTCAGATGGCACCCATAGTCTTTTTAGAATTTAAACTTGGAGGTGAAATCCCATTTTTTCTGTCATAGTCTCTTCATTAGAAGTGAGTAAAAAAACCCAGCCAACCCTTGGGGGTGGGTGTTACATGAGGAACATTAGGAACTAAGAGTCATTGGGAGCCATCTTAGAGGTTTTCTACCACCATGGCCTTTAAAAAATATCCTTCTTTTTGACACAATATGGGGAAATGATAGAATACACAGTGATCATATTGGAGGAAGTGTGAGACAGCTCTTGGCATTGAGTAGCCATTCTGAGACAGCCAACTGGTTGTTTTTTTTGTTTTTGTTTTTTTGTTTTTTTTGGTCTATTAAAAGAAGCAAACTTCCCCAGCAATAACAATGTCAAAGACTATACTGAGAGGGACATCAGTAAACTCATAAGCAAATATCAAAGATTTCTTGCAAATAGTAGTAAAGACCCCGATACAAAGAGTAAATATTATGGGTATTTATTTCAAGATATACCTGATTATGCCCTTCGAGGTTGGGAAGGCTAGAACCAGGGTGAGAATGACAAACCAGCAGTGTATTTCCATGCTTAATTTTCTGGGATTGTATTCATGAAGACTGGCGTCCCCAGTGGAGGGCATGCTAGTTATCTACATTAATCAGATGAGAAACCTCTAACCCCTTATAGGCTTAGAGGCAAGGTCCTCTACCCTAGGTCCCACTGAGACATAAATCATCATTTGGTGTGGCCAGAGTTGAACTTGGGCTAAGAATTGGAATAGGGTTGTCCCACCACTGGTAGCCTAGATGGGCCCTTGGTAGTTATACGCTGTACACATGACCTGTTGGTATTTGGGCTGTTCACCAAAAGCCCAGACTTGCAGTATGTCTACCCCATGGACAACATTCTGTCCAACTCTTTATCCCATAAGATGATAGATAACAGTGTGACACACTCATCTGTTAGCCTGCTCTGGAGCATTGAGCACTAAGGAATGGCTAGAGAATTTTCTAGAAATGGGTGTTTTGCCAGAAGTATTGGATATTATGTATTGATGTAGTGCTCAGTGAGTCTTCTTTTCAATCAATAAGTGCTGAATGCCAATGGTGAAAGGGACTTGCTGGCCAAGGGAGCCGGGATTACGGTGGTGATGATGATAAATGCTTGCTTGAATGTGTGTATGTGTGTGCATATGGTGTGTGTACCCTGTGTCAGCCAAGATCTGCCATCCCAGGTGGTAATAGTTGGGACTATCACCCTCTTGTTCATCATTATACTTTGTTATATGTCAGCCATTCAGTAAATAAATGGAATGCATTCTTTTTTTTTTTTTTTGAAAATTTTATTTATTTGAGAGAGGGAGTGAGCACAAGCAGGGGAGCAGGAGAGGGAGAAGCAGGCTCCCCGCTGAGCCCCACATTGAGCTCCATCCCAGGACCCTGGGATCATGACCTGAGCTAAAGGCAGATGCTTAACTGACTGAGTCACCCACGTACCCCAAACTGATTGCATTCTTTAAAGTTTCATATAATTTCCATTCTTTTTAAAAAAGGTTTTATTTATTGAGAAAGAGAACTAGTGGTGGGGAAGGGGGGTCAGAGGGAGAAGCATGCTCCCCACTGAGCAGGGAGCCTGATGTGGAGCTTAATGCCAGGATCCTGAGAACATGACCTGAGCTGAAGGCAGATGCTTAACTGACTGAGCCACCCCCAGCCCCTAATCCCATTCTTTTAACATACAAAGGCTAAAGAGTCAGGGCCAGGTAGATCATTGGTGGTTGAGTTGTCTGTCCTAGTGTGCTTTGGCAACGAGTTGGATAGAAGGAATAAAACCAAAGGAAAGACAGAGGGGAACCATGAAGGAGGAGGGTGGTATACGTTATCAGGGTGTTTTCCGAGGCCAAAATGCAGGGTTCAAGTCTTCACTTGCCGTGACGGCAGCCGTGATTGTGATGGGTTCGTGTAAAGGCACAGGTCAGAGAAAAGCAGATGACGGTTTAGGTCAGACCATCCTCCAGTAGCAGAAACTCATTTTGTATCACACTGTGTTGAAGCAGAGGTGCTGAGAATAGCAGAGGAACTTCCTAATGTTGACAGTTGTGAATTGTGTTTATCGATCCATGAACAACTATTATGATCAGTGGCACCCAAAAATGTCATGTACTGCCAAAGCTCGAGAGCCTAAACAGTTAACCTATAGCGCTTTGTTTGGGGTCTGGTGTGTGTTAGAAACACCTGCCGCTGAGATCCGTTGTCTCAGGATGAGGCAGTGAACTTGGTGCTTCACGACACCACTGGTGGAGACAGCTGTGTGTTCTGGAGAAGCGGGAATGAGCCTCCCCACAGGCCCCTCGTACAAGGGGCTGTTTGAATGTCCCTGGAGGTGCTGAGGGGCACAGCACTTAAGTGGGAATCTCACACTGGCAGAGAGAGCTGGTGCTCCCCGATGGCTTTGTTTCTTCCTTTCTTCCCGGCCTCAGGACTACATGGCCCCAGACCCCTTCCATTTAGGTGGAGCCACAGGCCCTGTTGCAGGCAGAAGGGAGGGATGCCGTTTCCGGGACTGGCCCATAAAATCCCCCCCATGTGCTCCTCCGTCTGTGCTGTGAACGAGAAACAAAGCGTAGCTGTGCTAAGTCGTGGAGATTTGGGGATATTTGTGACAGCAGTTAGCCTTCCCTGACTAATACAGCCATTGTTCCACACGACAGGGTCTGAAATCAAGTATTTTTCCAAAATGCCTGATGTTACTGAGTTCATGCTTCGTGGCCTAGAACGTAGAAACACACTACAGGACGGCCCCCAGCTCACATTTACAAACAGAAAACGTTTTGACGTAAGTGAGTGAAAAGAGACAATTTCTACTTGAACACTGTCAAATAACCCATGATTTCACTGGTGTGTGTGTGTGTGTGTGTGTGTGTGTGTGTGTGTTTAAGGCCAAAGTATTAGTTTGATTAAAATATACACATTTCACGGCCCTTGGTTATAGGCTAGTTGGTCATAATATTTAGTGTAAGAGATATTGTCTCTCCTCAAGACGTCTTTTCCTCATTTCATACCCTGTTTATATGAAAAATGTGAAGGTGTATTGAACCCAAGATTCAAGGCTAGTAGGAATACTGGTGGTAGACAGGCTTCTCACTTCACTGTAAATGGATCAGGGGTAAGGGAAAGGGACTTGTAGGCACTTGGGAAGCACTGGAGGAAACAGACCTAGCTCCTCTTGCACAGAAGGGAAGGGCAACTGTCAGCAAGTCTTAGCAGTGGATGTTCTTGATAAGTGTAATAAGAACCACAGGAATTTAGAGGTTGGTATCCTGGTTAGATTCCCTGGAAGCTGAGTTTGAGATTCTTGTGCAGGTGAGGCTGTTCTTGGAAAGAAGAAACCAGTAAGTGAAGTGAGAGGGGCAAGGTAAGAGAGGAAGAAGCTAAGCAAGGTGTGGTTTAGGGGGAAGTCTAGCATCATCTTTATCTCTGCGAGAGCCCCGAAGCAGGAATGGTATCACAGATGTCTTCCCCCTTGAGGCACCAGTCCGGCATTTGCTGTGGACCGCTGCCTGAGGGGCGGTGTGGAACTCCCCAGACACTCCTGTACAAGGTGGTTCCCATTGACCAATGGCAATTTTCCAGAGAAGGATATAGCCAGGGGTTATTAGTAGCCGCTGTCACAATTTCTGGGAGGTGGGCACATTGCCCTGAGTAAGAGGATGTGAATGGGGCCCCAGGTGTATATTCTGTTCCCTGCTTGTATTACTCAGATTCACTTACTTCTCAAATTATGTTTACTCTATTCATGCAGAGCTCCTCTAATATTCTGATTGATCACAATTTCTAGGGAAACTTCTAAGACGACGGCTTAGTGAAGGTAATACCCCAAGGTCGTAATTGGTGCACATCATCCTTCCTCTGCCACCCTTTCTGGATTCCCCTCCCTCTCACCCAGCACCTCTGCTGGTCAGTACATCTTGCTTGGTAGGTCGAGTGATCCAGATCTTCATCCTTGGGACGGGGGTGGTCCTAAGCCCCTAGTTCCCAGGCTCTTCTCTAGCTGTGGTTGCTGTCCTTGTCTACTTACAGCTCAACTGGGCAGGGTAGTATCAAGAGGTGCCCAGTTCATCCTCTGTATTCTAAACATATTTTTATCTACTCTTATGATGTAGCAGTAGTTCTAACTTTTCATGATCAACAGGGTCAATTACCTCTGTACACATGGCACATCTTTTTTTCTTCCTTTTGTTCTCCTGCTACAAGAAGCCCAAAGTGATCGGGCAAGAACGAGAGTTTTAAGTTTAAGGAGACCCTTACTGCGTCTGTGATGGAAACTTCTGCTTTTTGTGAATCAGGACCTCTGTCACCACACAAACTAACGTTGGAGGGAGAGAAACACAAATTCCTAATTAGGTCACTAAGAGTGATGGAGAACAGGACCATTCCTACTTTATCCTGTGGTTCCTAGACCCTTGTGCATTCCACTGGTTGAGTACACAACATCACGCCTCTCTCTGCCCTTCCCCTGGGATTTGATATTGGTTTTTTTATTATTATCTTGGCTGAGGTGTTTCCAGCAACTGCTTAATATGTCCCTTCTGATTATACATTTGAGAACCAAGCAAACAGCGGTAGGTGGTGGTTCCATGTTTCCAGGGGACCTACTGTGAACTTGCCCTGTACCAGGAATTCACTGATTCTTAGTTCCCCATGAAACCCTACCCTGCCATGTGGGTCATGATAGCATTTTGGACCTTGGGTATCAGTATCACTTTGAACCCAACATCCAACACTTGTCAAAAGATCTAGATATTTATTGTTCCCCAGTATATTGTTCCTCAAGGAAATAACTATAGGTCACTTTGGGGAAGGACTATATACACTTGCTATTATTATAGAGCCCTTTTCTCTTCAGTTGATGGAATCTAGGTTTGAGAACTGATTGAGCTCTGGAAACTAGGCAAAGGATTGTGATTTTCATTTGGCGCAGTTGACCTCAGCCTTCTGCTTAGCCATCCAGTATTCTTATGGATTGTCTGTCTAGTTTGCTCTTAATAACACTATTCTTTTAGCCATATCTGTAGATTCCTGTGGTTCAGGGACTCCTGGCAACAATCCCAACCTGCATGCCATTTAAGGTAATTATGCCCACCTTCCTTCTCATGGTTAAGTGCTGCCACCTGGCTTCTGTCATCTGGACCCTTATCACCCCTCTTGCTGCCAGGGAGCCCAGTTCGGTAACAACATGGCCAACTGCCAGTCCTTCCCTACAGAGGACAAATACTAGTGAGCTTCTCGGTAGTGCTGCTGTCTCCATCACCAGGGCCTTGGAAAAACAGATTCTTCTCTGAGCCCTTGAGGAACATAGTGAGCTGATGGCTTCCTGGTCATGCACAGTAGATCCATTCTTGCCTCCTCACTTCTCTGAGCTTTTTGACCCTTTATACTTTGCTGCTGAAATCCTGGCATCTCATCTGCATTGAAGATGGCCATTACTCTTTCCGGGCTTCTGAGAGCCATCTCTGCACTGTACCAAGAGCAGTGCTCAAGCTTCTACCGAGATGTTAAGTCCTGTGTCGTGAGACGCGTCCCCGTGTTGATTCATCTACCTAAATCTCCATGTTCTCTCTTGATGAAGCAGCTGTCTGTTTCTACAGTCCTTATAATCACTGGCTTGTCAGTGCCTCTGAATGCCAGGGGTGTTGCCCAGAAGCCGGTGCATGCCCTTCTACCTGAATGACAACCCAGTTCATCCAAGATGAAACATGCAAGTATGCAGCCACACATGCCAGGGACTTTCAGTCATCCATCTGCCCCCCCCGGGGATTGGGCTCTCATTGTCATTTGGAACCGAAAATGGGATTCTTGTGCAATTAATTTATTCAGGGAGTGTTCTCAGGAGAAGCCTACAAAGAAGTGGAGATGCAGGGTATGACCAAGGATGAAGCCCAGCAAAGATGAGGGTCTTTCTAAAGTCTAGTCTAATTCTGTTCCCACGGGGAGCTCTGACGACTGACAGCACAGAATTGTTCCACCTTCAGGCCAGAGGAGCACACTTTTGTTTCCTTGAATCATTCTGTCATTGGCTATTTGGCCATGCCCAGGGAGGGGTTACAGAACTTCCCAGACCTCTGCGGTTGAGGTAGCTCTTGTCCACTGAAGACATTTTCCGGGGAATGCTGCAGCTATGTGCCCTTAGAAGTTCATACTTACAGAAGCTGGAGGATGGATGCACTGGCCTTTCAGAGGGATCTGGGCAAGTTGCCGATGAATCTGTTACAGGAAGAGAGGTCTCTGCAGGCTGAATGGTGAAAGAAGCTGCCATAAATATGGAGGGCCTTAAACTCTGCCGGAGAAGAGTAAGTAGTATGATCATAAGCCTTGATGTGCTAGTTTGGTGATGCATTCATTCATTCATGCATTCACATATGCATTCATTCAGTAAATATGTATTGCGTGCTGACATGTGACAGATACTGCCCTTCTTGGCACGGATAGATAGCAGTGAAATAGGAAGATATGGTCCCCACCTTCAAAGGGGCTTACATCCTAGTTATTGAGGGAAATAATTCCACCACTGTTACAATGGAATTTCACTTTGTGTGTATGAACAATCACCAGTTAAGTTACATACACTGTGAAAGAGAAAGATTTAACAGATTCAATGCGGTGGGCTCTTTGCCCTGCACCAACTCAGTGATTGCATACCCTGAACTTAGCAGGAGATGGAAGATGTAAAATAACGGTTTTCTCAGCCTGACAGAACCTAACGGCTGTGTTGGGTATTATTCTATTGATATTAATTTTTAATTTTTTCAGTTGAATTTTTAAGGTTAGCTTAATCACTTACCTACTGTTTCTAAAAAAGGAGAATGCAGATTGTGAATGGAGGGGCACCCATTTCTGGGAGCTTCTGAGTAGGTCTAATGCATGTAGCTAGATATAAAATTTAAGCTGGATCTAGATGTCTATAGTCTAGGTTACCTAATTTTCTTAGGTGTCAGCTAGCCCCAGAACAGTATTGCATTGAGATGCATTTTCCTTTATGTGGAGCAGTTTGAGCTTGGGAGTGGGTAGACCTTGGGGTAGGGAAATCATAGTTTGTTTAAGAGATAGCATTTAGAGAGCAAGCAAGCGTGTGCTCTCTAAACAGCAAGTTTGAGTTGGATGATGAGAAGCAGTGGCAGTATTGAGTTGTTGAGTTGTATTTGTGGCTTACCTAGACATGAAAGATTTTTACTGGATTTTTTTGAGGATGGGTAATGAAAGCAAGTAGCCATTGAAGTTATTGATGGCTTTGCATTTGGAATCTCTAACCAAAGTGCACAAGGACTGGCTGATTTGCTGGATTTGGCCATAAGGTATGGATGGGAATTAATTGGTGAAATGCTTGTTAATAGATCATCATAATGCATTCTTTCCTTGTCTATTGGAGAAAATTTCAGCCTTTGAAAAGGAATTTAGCAAGATCAATATTCTGTTTGAAGGATATTTTTATATTAAAAAAATCTATCAGGGTCAGAGAAACTATGGAGTTACCTGACATCTACTGACGGTGGGGAGTATCACATTTGAGGCTGTGCTGCGAGATTATCTCCCCCACCTATAAATATTTGTAACAAATATGTGCATGTGGATATACGGTAGCTCTGGCCTAGGAACCCAGAAACCTAGTACAGAAGTTCCCTAATCAGCTCTTACTCTTGCCAGGGATTGGGTGGGAAGTGGTTGGGCCCAGAAGCTAGTGTTCGATTTAACTTCTCTTCGATTGAAGGATGATGCCAGCAGCCGGCTTCTTGCCCTGCCAGAGAGCAGCCTGCAGGAGATTTGTGGGCTGTATTGTACATAAGAGCAAAACACATCACTGTCGTTCTACCAGAAGGGTGCTGCTCCCTCCCACAGGCAGGATTCTAGCATAACTCATAGAATTCTGGACTCCGTATCTAGGCAGAGAAAATGAGTTTCCCAGCATAGGAAAGGGATTAAGATTCTTGCTTTGTCAGTTATCTATTGCCACATTAACGCTGCATAAAAACAACCCTGAACCTCAGGGGCATATGGTAATACACAGTTAGTTTTGCTCATGCATCTCTGGGTCGGTGAGGTGGTATTGCTAATCTGGGTCAAGTTTGGGTGACCTCGTCTGGGCTCACTCATGCATCTTTGGTCAGCTGGCAGGATGTCTGGGGCTGCATATCTCGGGGGGCCTCAGTTGTACCCCACGGGGCCTCTCATCCTCCAGTGGACTAATCCAGGACTGTTCGTCAGGTGAGGCAAAGTCTAAGAGACCTTCAAGTCCTCTTGAGGCCTGGCTTTGGAACTGGCAGGCCTTTATCTTCTCTGCATTCTTATGGCTAAAACAAATCACAATGGCAACCCAGAGTCAGGGGAATGGAGAGAGCTTCCAAACCACACACACGCAGAGGGCATGAAATCAGGGAGTGTGGAGAACAGGCACCTTTTCTGCAGTCGGTTTACCATACCCAACTGTACAGAAAGTTTTAGGTAAGAGGATAATTCCTTGTTAAATGGTACATGATAAGCCAGTCAAAACCAGACTAGCCTTATATAAGATCAATTAGTATTTCCGTCAATCCTTCCTGAATTAAATTTGTAGACTGGCCATGCTCTGACATAGGTAGCTTGTCTTTGGCGTCTCGCTCACCTGCCTTTGATCCATCCTTTGGTTACTTTCCACTTTTCCTGTCTGCTTTTCAGCAGTGTTTAGGACAGATGCTTACAAATTATTTCCCACTAGGTAAAAATGATTGATAGAGGCAAAATGCATTGAGTCTTACTGGCCTTTTCATGGAGTAAACCAAAAGAAAGAGAGTGCCAGGTGTAAAGGTTAGGCATTGGACAATAAGTTGATGCTGGGTAGGAAGTCTCCTTCTCCTGGAATTGCCTCCATATGGAAAAGCAGAGTTCTTCTGTTAGAGATCTGGATTCTGATGGAGTTAAAGTGCTAGGTTTTGGCAATTTTCTTGACCTCTCTGAGCCACTATACCTTCATCAACAGAACAGGATTAATAATCTATACTTCAAGACTTACTGTAGAATTCAGTTAGGTAATGTAATGGACTCTTTGTTGTGCTGGCAAAAAGTAAACTCCCAGAAAAATTCATTCCCCCATCACCCCATCCTGAGTGACCCTCTACCTTGGGATCGATATAAAGGTTGACTCTCTGGTTCTGGTTGAGAGTCATTGCCAGGTAAGAGACAGCAGCGAAATCTGTATTAGCTGTATGCCTGTTGGCACCCACTGTATTCATTTGTCAATGAGGATATGCATGTGTCTAGGGGATGGTCCTTGCCAGTGAGGCATTTACAGTTTTGTAGTGCTTAAGAGTGATGCTGAGAGGCCGCCTGGGTGGCTCAGTGGGTTAAGCCTCTGCCTTCGGCTCAGGTCATGATCTCAGAGCCCTGAGATCAAGCCCCACATCCGGCTTTCTGCTCAGCAGGGAGCCTGCTTCCCCCTCTCTCTCTGCCTGCCTCTCTGTGTACTTGTGATTTTTCTCTCTGTCAAATAAATAAAATCTTTAAAAAAAAAAATAAAGAGTGATGCTGAGAACTTGAGGCTGTCACTGAAAAGTTCAATGTCTCACCTCTATTTACTGACTTTTCCATGACCTTCACTAAGGATCTGATTGTCTAGGAACAAAATGCTTCACAGTGCGAAACTGACCAAGTCCATTTGTGGGTTCAGCAATGGGCAGGGCCATAGAGCTGGAAGAGGAGAGTTGTTGGATAAGTATGATTTAATAGGGTAAGCTCCTAGCAAGATGCCTAGTACACAGTAGGTCATCGAAATAATAGCTCTCTTCGTCTTTCCTCCAGTAGCTTCAGCTAAGACTCAGGAACAGCAGCTTTCATCTCAAAATAACTACTCAAAAGTAAAAAAGTGCTCCATCATCAAAAAACTAATCTGTAGGATAGCAACTTTTATTTTTCTTCTGTGTGTCTTTAAAGCCTGCTTCACATATACATTAAAAAAAAAAAAAAAAGATGTACTATTCTAAAGGATAGCATGAGCAAGACCTTGCATAGTGATGGAATAGTTCTGTGTCTTGGTTGTAGCGGTTGTTACACAATGTGTACATGTGCTAAAATTGCATAGAACTATTCCCACAGATATTTAAATGAAAGCATGCAAAATAGGTACAATTTGAATAAATTGCATAGCTTCTACTAATGCTAGTGTCCTGGCTTTGATATTGTGCCTTAGTTCTGTAAGATGCCAAGGTGTGGGAGGGAGCAGACCAGACTTTTCTGAACTACTTTTGAAACTTGCTGGGAGTCTATAATTAATTCATAATGAAAAGTATTTTTTTAAAAAACGCATTAATATTATCTATGTGTACTTTTATAGTAACTCCTATTATTTTTTTAGTATAACTTAACTTATTGTTTGCATATCTTTCCCGTGTGAGGACCAGAACCAAGTCTTGCTTCCTGTTGTATCTCCAGGTCTAGCCTGGCCTTCAGCAAGTAGTTACCAAATTATTTGAACGTGCATGCGAATGAATGAATGAATGAATGAATGAATGAGTGAATCTCCCTTTTTGAGTAATCTAAGGCTTGACTTAATTAAGGCCAATTAACTAAAATTTGTTTAGGTCACTTGTCCACATTCATACAGTTGTTAGTGGTTGGAGGGTTTTCTGTACTGTCCAGGAAATGGCTACATTAGTTACACAATGTCCAATGCCTTTATATTAAACTGGGAAAGAGTGCCCATCTTGACTGTTCTTCATGGGACAACATTCATCAGAGATTAAAGTGAAGCAAATAAAGCCTTACTCACGCTGTAGATTTTCTCTTCCCCAGTGGCCTGTGTTTATCTGCATACAGCAGCAGGACGAGATGAGCCGATATGGGGAGAACACCGCAGCAGAAAAGCTTGCCCTTAGGCTCTGCCACCTGCTACTGCTCATGTAGGGTCATTGTAATAATATTTCCCATTTTGCTTTCCACTCACAAAACTCTTTGCAGCCATTAACTAATTACTTTTTGATCAGAGTCAATAGCTGTCCAGTGTGTTGCCTTTAAATATTTAACTGTGTTCAGAAAAGAACAATAAAATCCCTAAATTGTCAAACACATGACATTATCCAATGGCAGCTAGCACTTTCCATTTTCCTCTAACCAGGATTGTGTTGCTTTGGAGAACAAAGCCGTGATAGGACAGGAGACAGGAGATGCTCTAGGAAGCGTCTACCCTGTGATCATCCAACTCCCTCTTTAAAACCCTTAGTGGCTTCCCTTTGCTCTTAAAGTATAATTTATTGCCAAAGATCTCAAGGTCCTAAGTTACTTGGCTTTTGCTTCCAACACCACGTTTTTCCTGTGCCAAGCTCCCAGTTGTTTTCCGTACTCCTGTCACGTCGTTTTTTCCCAGCTCTCACATTCACCTTCCTCCTTCCCCCACCTGAACGCTATCCCGTGGCGCTCTTCTGCTTTTTCCTTTTCTTCTTACTGCCTCATCAACTTTACATTCCCAGTTGCACCAGTTTTCAGGAAAGACTTTTCTGTCCCATCCTGGTCTAGGTTAGGGTATCTTATTTTACACTCTCAAAGTACTTGATATTTCTTTTGTAGTCATTATTATAATAGTGGTGAAACAAATTTAATTATATAGTTAGCTGTTTATCGTCTGCCTTCTCCTCTGTGCTATATGCTCTGTGAAATTCAGTGGCACTAGTATGAATAATAATTATTTGTTGAAAGTATGAATCACTGAATGAACGAATGAATTAATGTCACGGATTAAGAAAGAGAGTGGAAGGAGGTAGGTAATGACCTCCAAAGTAACATTGCACACGTCCTCTTAAGCTACCAAGTCAGCCACTTACAGAAAAGTTAAAATGCTTACCCACTGAACGTGGAAATAAACAGGGTAGAGTAATGCTCAGCACTAGAAGGGAGTGAGCTGCAGAGCCCTGAAAAGATGGAAGAAACTTCAACATATATTACCAAGTGAGAGAAACCAATCCAAAATGACTACCTACTGTATGATGAACTTGTATGAGTCTAACTATATGATATTCTCGGAAAGGCAAAGCTATGGAAACAGAAAAATCAGTGATTGCCAGGATTTGGAGGAGGGAGAGGGAGATATAGGCAGAACATGGGATTTTTAGGGTGGTGACAATGCTTTGTATAATTCTGTCACGATGGAAAGATGGCATTGTGCGTTTTCAAGTGGGGAGAATATGTAACACCAAGAGTGAACTGTGAGCTGTGGACTTTGGGTGATGATGATGTGTCCATACAGGTTCATCAGTTGTAACAAAGTTACCACTCCAGTGGAGTATGTTGACAGTGGAGGAGGCTATGCCCATATGGGAGCAGAGATACATGGGAACTCTGTATCTTCTCTTCAGTTTTGCTGTGAACCTGAAACTACTCTAAAAAATAAAGTCTTAATAGAAAAAAACTGATTGGTTGCCCCAGAGGCTGGGGGTGGTGGGAAGAATGGGGACTACCTGTTAATGGTCAGGAGGTTTCCTTTGGGGGTGTTGAGAAGGTTCTGGATATTTATTCTGTAAATTATCTGTTGTGAATAGTGCAGCTATAAACCTATGGGAGCATGTATCTTTTTGGATTTGTGTTTTTGCTTTCTTTCGGTAAATACCAAGTAGTGCAGTTACTGCATTGTGTGGCATTTCTATTTTTAATTTTTTTGAGGAACTTTCCTACTGTTTTCTTTTCTATAGTGACTGCACCAGTTTGCAGCCCCGTGAGTAGTGTGTGAGGGTTCCCTTTCTACCACATCCTTGCCAACACTGGTTATTTCTTGTCTTTTCGATAGTAGCCTCCCTGACAGGTGTGAGGTGACATCTCATTGTAAGTTCGATTTCCATTTCCCTAATGATTAGTGACGTTAAGCATCTCAGTGATGTGTCTGTTGGCTCTCTGTATGTCTTCTCTGGAGAAATGTCTGTTCCAGTCCTCTGCCCGTTTTTAAAATCAGATTGAGGGTTTTTTGTTTTGTTTTGTTTTTTGTTTTGATGTTGAGATGTATGAGTTTATATGTTTCACATATTAATCCCTGATTGGGTATATGATTTGCAGATCTTCTCTCCCATTCAGTAGGTTGCCATTTCATTTTGTTGATAGTCTCCTTCTCTGTGAAAAAGCTTTTTAGTTTGAAGTAGTTCTTAATGTTTACTTTCACTTTTATTGCCTGAGAAGACAGATCCAAAAAAAAATATTGCTAAGACTTATGTCCAGGCAGCTTACTAGCTATGTTTTCTTTTAGGAGTTTTATGTCTTCAGGTCTAAAATTCAGGTTTTTAATCTATTTTGAGTTTATTTTTTGTGCGTGATGTGAGAAGGTGGTCCAGTTTCATTCTCTCGCATGCAGCTAGGGGGTCCAGTTTTTCCAACACCATTTATTCAAGAGACTCTCTTCTGTTCTTGCCTCCGTTGTCATAGATTAACTGACCATATAAGCATGGGTTTATTTCTGGGCTCTCTATTCTGTCCCATTAATTTTAATTTTCCTTGAATTGTCACTTATGTAGAAAAGACTGTTCACTAAACTCTGCGACCTTATATACTAGTGTATTCCTCATGGCACTTGCCTTCTTTGCATCTTCACTTTTTGAAATCTTGCACTGAGTTCTAACAGGGTCACCTGTGTCACGGAAGATTTTTTTTTCTTTTTTCTTTCTAAAGATTTAAAAAATTTATTTGACAGATGGAGATCACAAGTAGGCAGAGAAGCAGGCAGAGAGAGAGGAGGAAGCAGGCTCCCTCCTGAGCAGAGAGCCTGATGTGGGGCTTGATCCCAGGACCCCGGGATCATGACCCGAGCCAAAGACAGAGGCTTTAACCCACTGAGCCACCCAGGCGCCCTAAGACTTTTTTCCTTTTTTTAAAACTTCTATGCATTTTGGGACACCTGGGTGGCTCCATCGGTTAAGGGTTGGACTCTTGATTTAGTCTCAGGTCATGATCTCAGGGTCTTGAGATAGAGCCCCATGTTGGGCTCAGTATGGAATCTGCTGGAGATTTCTTTCTGCTCCCAGCCCCTGCATGCATGCTCTCTCTTTCTCAAATGAATAAATAAGTAAATAATCTTTAAAAAAAGAATACAATTTCTATGCATTTAATCTTCCTTCCCAAGTCTCGAAACACTAGTTCTGCTTCCACAGAGGATTTTTATGACAAGAGTAGTTTCCTTCTCATGTTTATGCCAGATGGCGTCTCTGAATGCTTCATATCCACTGGAAAAATAAAAGTAGAAGCACAGATAATAATATTAACATATATGGATGTCTTAGTCTTCCCGGACTGACATAACAAAATACCATAGACTGGGTGGCTGAAATAGCAGACATTTATTTTTTTACTGTTCTGGAGACTTGAAGTCCAAGATCAGGGTACCAGCATGGTTTACTTCTTCTCCTGGCTTACTTCTTGCTGTGCCTTCAAATGGCCTTTCCTTACTGCATGCACATATTCCTCTTTTTTGTAAGAAGAGGAAACAATCTCTCTCTCTTTTCCTCTTATAAGATCCCAAGTCCCATCAGAGAAGGACTCTACCTGTATGACCCATTTAACCTTACTTACCTCTTAAAAGCCCTATCTCCAAACACAATCGCATTGGGGGTTTCAAAATACGAATTTGATGGGGCTGGGGACACAGTTCAGTCCATACAGTGAATAAGTATTTAAAGTTTCCCATCAAATTCTTATTACATTTTTATGTGATTTTACTTCATTAAACGTACATTCTTTCATTTGATTAATGATTGATGTTAATACGGTTCAGATTTGAAACACTAAGAAGAGAGAAAAGTGACTTTTCAAGGTCGCGTGGCCAGAAAATGGCAAAGCAGGGACTCAGAGTCAGGTTTTCTGATTTTTAGCCAGAGCTGTTTCCACTACAGCTATGTTTCCCAATCTTATGTGACCATGGAACCATTTTTTCCCCTTGAATATCAATTAATACCTTTAGGAAAACACTTAGGATAATCTGTGTCTAATCCCAACGCTGTGGAACTTGTGGGAAGAGCCTGAACAAGAACTCCTCTAGGAACATGAGCACCTGAGAGTCCCTGGTCTTTCAAGGACCATCTCTGTCTTTATAAGAAATTGGCAAATCTGTTTCTCCGGTGTCATTTTGTGTATTAGGGTTGGTATCATTAGTAGAAAGGTGTGACATGAGACCCAGAGGAAACACTTCTTTGTTCAAAATTAACTGTTTTTTTACTCAGCCATGCTGCCAGACATTCCACCAGTTAAAAAAAGTCTACCCTCCAAACCAAAATAGGACAAAAAGAAACATCCCCACCTTATTCCAGAACTTTCTACACAAGTGTCCTTACTTGAATCCAGACTCTGTCAGCAGAACCCTGGAACTGTTCCTGAAATGCCACTGCTTCCCATCGTCACTCCATTTTCAGCCAAGGCTCCTGATTGTCTTCCCTCATGGATCCCATCTTTTCCTTCCAGTGTTAATTCTCCGCACATCTAGTGAACATCCAGTTAACGACCTTTGCTCAGGGCGGAAGGTTCCCTCTAAAGAGTGCTTGGGGTTTCCTTAGGGGCTAAGCTGCCCTCCCTTTCCAGGGGCATCTTCCCCAGTTGGGCAGCTTTTGCCACCCTCCCCCTCTGCTGCCTGCATTGCTCAGTGCTCTAGAACTGTGCCTTTTGACCTTTCAATGGGTGTTGATTGACTTGACTCAAAACATCCCACCCTATGGTCTAGATGAGATCACAGGCAACCCTCATCTGTTGGTGGCATTGAATCCAGTTTTGTTTTGTTTTGTTTTTGTTTTTGCAGGTAGGTGTATAAATCTCATTTACCTATTCACCAAAAATTATTGAGCACAGTTATGTCCCTTGCCCTTTGCCTTTCAGTTGGGATAAAATAAAAGTAAAATACAGGCCTTGTGGTCACAGCGGCTGAGCACCTAGGAAGACACGTATAGGCTACTAATTGACCATTCACTGTGCTGCAGAATCAGAGCTCTTCTGGGCAGGCGAGTGTTGTTGGTGGCACAAACCCGTAGCTCTTTTATCCATTTACCAAATGCTAACATAACATAACATAACAGGCAACTGCTTTTTTATTATTATTAATTACTTTTATTAACATATAATGTCTTATTTGCCCCAGACATCCAGGTCTGTGAATCATCAGGCTTACACACTTCACAGCACTCACCATACCACATACCCTCCCCAATGTCCATAACCCAGCCACCCTCTTCACACTCCCCCTTCCCTCAGCAACCCTCAGTTTGTTTTGTGAGATTAAGAGTCTCCTATGGTTTGTCTCCCTCCTGATCCCATCTTGTTTCATTTTTTCCTTCCCTACACCCAAACCCCACTCTGCCTCTCAGATTCCTCATATCAGGGAGATCATATGATAATTGTCTTTCTCTGACTGACTTATTTTGCTCAGCATAATAACCTCTAGTTCCATCCACATCGTTGCAAATGGCAAGATTTCATTTCTTTTGATGGCTGCATAGTATTGTGTGTGTGTGTGTATGACATCTTTTTTTTTTTAAGATTTTATTTATTTATTTGACAGATAGAGAGATCACACATAGGCAGAGAGGCAGGCAGAGAGAGGGGGGGAGAAGCAGGCTCCCTGCTGAGCAGAGAGCCAGATGCAGGGCTCGATCCCAGGACCCTAAGATCATGACCTGAGCCGAAGGCAGCGGCTTAACCCACTGAGCCACCCAGGCGCCCCGACATCTTCTTTTTTTTAAAAAAAAGATTTTATTTATTTATTTGTCAGAGAGAGTGAGCACAGGCAGACAGAATGGCAGGCAGAGGCAGAGGGAGAAGCAGGCTCCCCACTGAGCAAAGAGCTGGATGCGGGACTTGATCCCAGGATACTGGGATCATGACCTGAGCCGAAGGCAGCCGCTTAACCAACTGAGCCACCTAGGTGCCCCAACATCTTCTTTATCTATTCATCTGTTGATGGGTATCTAGGCTCTTATCATATTTTGGCTATTGTGGACATTGCTTCTATAAACGTTTGGGTACACGTGCCCCTTTGGATCACTACATTTGTATCTTTAGGGTAAATACCCAGTAGTGCAATTGCTGGGTCAAAGGGTAGCTCTCTTTTCAAATTAAAAAAAAAAATTTTTTTTAAGAAAGATTTATTTGAGAGAAAGAGAGAGAGAGAGAATGAGGGGGAGAGGTCAGTTGGAGAAGCAGACTCCCCACTGAGCAGGGAGCCTGATGTGGGACTTGATCCCAGGACTCCAGGATCATGACCTGAGCTGAAGGCAGTTGCCCAACCAACTGAGCCACCCAGGCGCCCTATTTTCAACTTTTTGAGGAAACTCCATGCTGTTTTCCAGAGTGGCTGCACCAGCTTGCATTCCCACCAACAGTGTAGGAGGGTTCCCCTTTCTCCGCATCCTTGCCAACATCTGTCATTTCCTGACTTGTTCATTTTAGCCATTCTGACTGGTGTGAGGTGGTATCTCATTGTGGTTTTGATTTGTATTTCCCTGATGCCCAGTGACGTGGAGCACTTTTTCATGTGTCTGTTGGCCATCTGGATGTCTTCTTTGTAGAAATGTCTGTTCATGTCCTCTGCCGATTTCTTAATTGGATTATTTGTTCTTTGGGTATTGAGTTTGATAAGTTCTTTATAGATTTTGGATACTAGCCCTTTATCTGATATGTCATTTGCAAATATCTTCTTCCATTCTGTCAGTTGTCTTTTGGTTTTGTTGACTGTTTCCTTCGCTGTACAAAAGCTTTTGATCTAGATGAAGTCCCAGTAGTTCCATTTTTGCTCTTGCTTCCCTTGCCTTTGGCAGTGTTCCTAGGAAGAAGTTGCTGTGGCTGAGGTCGAAGAGGTTGCTGCCTGTTTTCTCCTCAAATTGTCCAGTTTCATTTTTCTGCATGTGGCTGTCCAATTTCCCCAAACCATTTGTTGAAGAGGCTGTCTTTTTTTCCATTGGACATTATTTCCTGCTTTGTGGAAGATTGGTTGATCATAGAATTGAGGGTCTATTTCTGGGCTCTCTATTCTGTTCCATTGATCTATGTGTCTGTTTTTGTGCCAGTACCATACTGTCTTGATGATGACAGCTTTGTAATAGAGCTTGAAGTCTGGAATTGTGATGCCACCAACTTTGGCTTGCTTTTTCAACATTCCTCTGGCTATTCGGGGTCTTTTCTGGTTCCATATACATTTTAGGATTATTTGTTCCATTTCTTTGAAAAAAATTGATGGTACTTTGATAGGGATTGCATTAAATGTGTAGATTGCTTTAGGTAGCATAGACCTTTTCACAATATTTGTTCTTCCAATCCATGAGCATGGGAGGTTCTCCTATTTCTTTGTTATCTTCCTCAGTTTCCTTCATGAGTACTTTATAGTTTTCTGAGTACGGATTCTTTGCCTCTTTGGTTAGGTTTATTTCTAGGTATCTTATGGTTTTGGGTGTAATTGTAAATGGGATTGACTCCTTAATTTCTCTTTCTTCTGTCTTGCTGTTGGTGTATGGAAATGCAACTAATTTCTGTGCAATAGTTTTATATCCTGACACTTTACTGAATTCCTGTAAGAGTTCTAGCAATTTCGGAGTGGAGTCTTTTGGGTTTTCCACATAAAGTATCATATCATCTGTGAAGAGAGAAAGTTTGACTTCTTTGCTGATTCAGATGCCTTTTATTTCTTTTTGTTGTCTGATTGCTGAGGCTAGGACTTCTACTACTATGTTGAATAGCAGTGGTGATAGTGGACATCTCACCATGTTCCTGACCTTAGTGGAAAAGCTCTCAGTTTTTCTCCAGTGAGAAGGATATTCGCTGTGGGTTTTTCTTAGTTGGCTTTGATGATATTGAGGTATGTACCTTCTATCCCTACACTTTGAAGATTTTTGATCAATAAAGGATGCTGTACTTTGTCAGATGCTTTTCCAGTTTCTATTGAGAGTCTCATATGGTTCTTATTCTTTTATTAATGTATTGTATCACATTGATTGATTTGTGGATGTTGAACCAACGCTGCAGCCCAGAAATAAATCCCACTTGGTTGTGGTGAATAATCCTTCTAGTGTTATTGGCTAGTATTTTGGTGAGAATTTTCACATCTGTGTTCATCAAGGATATTGGTCTGTAATTCTCCATTTTGGTGAGGTCTTTGTCTGGTTTTAGAATTGAGGTAATGCTGGCCTCATAAAATGAGTTTGGAAATTTTCCTTCCATTTCTATTTTTTTGGAACAGTTTCAGGAGAATAGGTATTACTTCTTCTTTAAATGTTTGGTAGAATTCCTCTGGGAGACTGTTACTGTATATTGTCTCTGATCCTTTCTGATCTACTACTTTTAGGCTCTCTCTGGCCCTGGGCTCTTGTTTGTTGGGAGATTTTTGATGACTGCTTCAGTCTCCTTACTGGTTATGGGACTGTTCAGGTTTTCTATTTCTTCCTGGTTCAGTTTTGATAGTTTATACATCTCTAGGAATATATCCATTTCTTCTGGATTGTCAAATTTGCTGGCATATGGTTGCTCATAATATGTTCTTATAATTGTTTGTTTGGGTACAGTTGTAAATGGGATTGACTTCTTTGGTGTTGGTTGTGATCTCACCTCTTTCATTCATGGATTTTATTTATTTGGGTCTTTTCTCTTTTCTTTTTTGATAAGTCTGGCCAGGGGTTTATTGATCTTATTAATTCTTTCAAAGAGCCAGCTCCTAGTTTTGTTGATCTGTTCTCCTGTTCTTTTGGTTTCTATTTCATTCAGATTTCTGCTCTGATCTTTATTATTTTTCTTCTCCTTCTGGGTTTAGGCTTTCTTTGCTGTTTTTTCTCCATCTCCTTTAGGTATAGGGTTAGATTGTGTACTTGAGATCTTTCTTGTTTCTTGACAAAGGCTTGTATCGCTATATACTTTCCTCTCAGGACTGCCTTTGCTGTGTCCCACAGATTTTGAACCATTGTGTTTTCATTTTCATTTGTTTCCATGAATTTTTTCAATTCTTCTTTAATTTCCTGGTCGACCCATTCATTCTTTAGTAGGGTGCCCTTTAGCCTCCATGTATTTGAGTTCTTTCCAACTTTCCTCTTGTGATTGAATTCTAGCTTCAGAGCATTGTGGTCTGAAAATATACAGGGAAATGTCCCAATCTTTTGATACTTGTTGAGACCTGATTTGTGACCCAGGATATGATCTATTCTGGAGAATGTTCCATGTGCCCTAGAGAAGAATGTGTATTCTGTTGCTTTGGGATGGATTGTTCTGAATGTATCTGTGATATCCATCTGGTCCAGTGTGTCATTTAAGGCCTTTATTTCCTTGTTAATCTTTTGCTTGGATGATCTATCCATTTCAGTGAGGGGGAGTTAAAGTCCCCTACTATTATTATATTATTGTCAATGTGTTTCTTTGATTTTGTTATTAATTGGTTTATGTAGTTGGCTGCTCCCATGTTAGGGGCATAGATATTTAAAATTGTTAGATCTTCTTGTTGGACAGACCCTTTGAGTATGATATAGTGTCCTTCCTCATCTCTTATTATAGTCTTTGGCTTAAAATCTAATTTATCTGATAAAAGGATTGCCACCCCAGCTTTCCTTTGATGTCCATTAGCATGGTAAATAGTTTTCCACCCCCTCACTTTAAATCGGGAGGTATCTTTGGGTCTAAAATGAGTTTCTTGTAGGCAGCATATTGATGGATTTTGTTTTTTTATCCATTCTGATACCCTGTGTCTTTTGATTGCAGCATTTAGCCCATTTACATTCAGGGTAACTATTGAGAGATATGAATTTAGTGCCATTGTATTGCCTGTAAGGTGACTGTTACTGTATATTGTCTCTGTTCCTTTCTGATCTACTACTTTTAGGCTCTCTCTCTTTGCTCAGAAGACCCTTTCAGTATTTCCTGTAGGGCTGGATTGGTGTTTGCAAATTCTTTTAAAATTTTTTAAAGATTTTATTTATTTATTTGACAGACAGAGATCACAAGTAGGCAGCGAGGCAGGCAGAAAGAGAGAGGGGGAAGCAGGCTTGCGGCTGAGCAGAGAGCCCTATGTGGGGCTTGATCCCAGGACCCTGGGATCATGACCTGAGCCAAAGGCAGAGGCTTTAACCCACTGAGCCTCCCGGGTGCCCTGAAAATTCTATTAATTTTTGTTGGTTCTGGAAGCTTTTTATCTCTCCTTCTATTTTCAATGATAGCCTAGCTGGATATAGTATTCTCGGCTGCATATTTTTCTCATTTAGTGCTCTGAATATATCATGCCAGTTCTTTCTGGACTGCCAGGTCTCTGTGGATAAGTCTGCTGCCAGTCTAATATTTCTACCATTGTATGTTACAGACTTCTTATCCCGAGCTGCTTTCAGGGTTTTCTCTTTGTCACTAAGACTTGTAAGTTTTATCATTAGATGACCTCTTCTTATTGATTTTGAGTGGGATTCTCTGTGCCTCCTGGATTATGATGCTTGTTCCCTTTGCCATATTAGGGAAATTTTGCTCCAGTATGCCTTCTGCTCCCCTCTCTCTTTCTTCTTCTTCTGGAATCCCAAACACTCTAATATTGTTTTGTCTTATGGTATCACTTATCTCTTGAATTCTGTCCTCATTGTCCAGTAGTTGTTTGTCTCTCTTTTGCTCACCTTCTTTATTCTCATTTGGTCTTCTATATCACTAATTCTCTCTTCTGCCTTATTTATCCTGGAAGTAAGGGCCTCCAGTTTTTATTGTACCTCATTAATAGCTTTTTAAATTTCAACTTGGTTAGATTTTAGTTCTTTTATTTCTCCAGAAAGGGCTTTTATTTCTCCAGAAGCAGTTTCTCTAATATCTTCCATGCCTTTTTCAAGCCCAGCTAGCACCTTGAGAATCATCGTTCTGAACTCTAGTTCTGACATATTACCAATGTCCATATTGATTAGGTCCTGAGCCGTCAGTACTACATCTTGTTCTGTTTTTTTTTTGTGGTGGTTTTTTCTGCCTTGTCATTTTATCTAGATAAGAATATATGAACAAGAGAATAAAGTACTAAAAGGGTGGCAAAGACGCCCAAAAATGTGTGCTAACCAAATCAGAAGAGATCCAAAATTCGGGAGAGAAGAAAGGGGGAAAAAGAAACTTAAAAAAATATATATCTCTCTATATATCTACATCTATATCTATCTATCTATATCTATATATATTAGACTGGTGAAAGAAAGAAATTACACCCACTTGATTTTGGGTGTAATTTGTTCTCTTAGAAGAAACTACCTCCCAAAATTTTAAAGAAAGAAAAACATATATATATATATATAATATATACACACACACACACAAATAAGGGTAAACACAATGAAGGGATGAAATATGACTGTAAAGATGAAAATTTAAAAAAAAATTCTATTTATTTATTTGATAGACAGAGATCACAAGTAGGCAGAGCCCCCTGCTGAGCAGAGAGCCCTATGTGGGGGTCGATCCCAGGATCCTGGGATCATGACCTGAACCGAAGGCAAAGGCTTTAACCCACTGAGCCACCCAGGCACCCCTAAAAAAAATCTAAAAAAGGAATTGATAAGTTGGTTGGAAAAAGAAAAAAAAAAAGAGGAGGGGATGTGTTCAGGCTGGAGACTAGAACAAAGCCATGTGCTAGATTAGGGTATATTTTGATCTATTAGAAGAAATTGTATCCCAAAAGTTTTTAGGGGAAAAAAAACCTATACGTATACAAAAAATAAGTTTAAATACAATAAAGGGATAAAATATGACTATAACAATGAAGGTTTAAAAAGTGTTTTTTAGAAAGACATTGTTAAGATAAACTGGTTAAAAAACGTTAAAAGAGGAAAGAGGAAAATTTTAAAAAATAGAATAAGAAAAAAATAAAATTAAAAAAATTAACTTTGAAAGACTAAACGATCATGGGGAAAAAGCCATTAATTCTATGCATTGCTTTCCCCTAGCTCTGGAGTTCTGCTGTTCTCCTTAATCGGTGAGCTTGGTCTTGGCTGGATGTTCTTGCTGATCTTCTGGGAGAGGGGCCTTTTGCAGTGATTCTAAATGTCTTTGCCCGAGGCTGAATTACACCACCCATGCCAGGGACCAGGCTAAATAATGTGCTCTGGTCTGCTCTTGGAGCTTTTGTTCCCTGAACACTTTCCATACAGCTTTGGAGGACGGGAATGAAAATGGAGGCCTCCCAATCTCTGGCCTGGAGGAGCTGAGAGCTCAGGGCCCCACTCCCCAATGCACCCTCAGAGATAAGCAATCACTTCTGTCTCCCTGGTCTCCGGCCGCATTCCAAGCTCACCCGGCCTGTGACCGAGCATTTCCATGTCTGGCACATGGACCTGTTTGGAGTCTCCACACCCAGCAGATTCCTTCCACACTGCTCCTCCAAGAGGGGGAAGGTGAGTCTCCCCAGATCTGCCACTTGTGGGGTCCCTGCTTGGAGATTAGTGGTCCAACTATGCCTCAGATCACGGGTTAAGGTAACACTGATCTGAAAGCTCTCTCTTCAGCTCTGTCCCTGTAGTCAGCTTCCCTGTTCCGATACCTAGCAGCTCTGCCGCACTCAGACACCACCGATCCTTCCGTGACCCCACGGGACCTGAGATCACACTGTGTCTGTGAGGGTTCCACCCCCGCTTAGCCTCTGGAGCAATGTCCCTCAGTGGAGCAGACTTCTAAAAGATCTGATTTTGCGCTCTGCTGCTCCACCTCTGGCAGGAGATGCCCTTCCCCCCGTGGTCTATCTTCCCGTCACTTCAGATTCACTTCTCTGCATGTCCTACTTTTCAGAAAGTGGTCAATTTTCTGTTCCTAGAATTGCTGCTCTTCTTCTATCTCCTGTTGAGTTTATAGGTGTTCAGAATGGTTTGATACCTATCTAGCAGAACTCCTGTGACCTGATATCCTTCCAGTCTGCTCCTCCTCTGCCATCTTGCCTCTCAAGCCTTACAGACAACTGCTTTATGGCCCCCACTTGATTAGTTCATTAGTCTGTAAGAACACAGGGACAAGTAGAAAAAGGGCTTCATCTTCCAGAAGCTCAGGGCCTTTTTTTGGGTGGGAAGGGGCTTACGTGCATCTTGATGACATGGCACGAGTGGCACATGACCCTGCGAATGCCAGCACTCTAATCTGGAGGCTCAGATTATGAATGTGAAAGGAACACATTCAGGAGAGTTTTCACATTGTCCCAGGGTGACACAGTGGTGCCCGGATGAGACACAGCTGTTAGGATCAAAGGCTCTGAAGTCAGTCTGGGTGCCAGGCCTTGTTCTGATCTTTATTGCTGTGTGACCTCAGGCAAGTGTCCTTTCTGTGCCTCAATATCCTTATCTGTAAACTGGAGATAATATAATCTACTTCATGGCATTGCTGTGAGTAGTCAGTGAATTAATTTATATCTGGTGCTTATTAGGACAATGCCTGGCCAGAAATGAGTCCCCGATCAGTGGGAGCCATTTCTGTTAGTATCATAGACCTGGGCCTAGTTTCCCAGAAATCTCTCCAGTGGGCAAGGATGCCCACGCTGACAGTGGGACTAGGGTCTTATCCACTGGTATTTGCTTGCATCCTTTCCTTTCCTAATCCCAATGACAGCCAATATCAAATGGGCTGTTACTTTTGCACTGATTTTTGAATACTGGTTTTTTTTTCTTTTTTCATTTGTTTTGTTTTCCAAAAGGATTGAGGGCTCTGGATTCTAGTTGGGTTTTCTCAGCATCTTCTATATCTTTAAACTCTTTTTAGTATTAAACTTTGTCGGGCTCTACCCTCAAATCCAAGAGAAGACAGCTAACCTCCCTGTGAGGCCTGGAAGTCTGGAAGTGCTGTTTCAAGCTCCCTGTTCAGCCTCTGCTTCTTGCCACTGGAGAGGAAGAGGTGTGTGGAGCCCTCAGCCTCTACTATTGTCTACTACTCAGCCGACCTGCAGTGGGGGGCAGTGGCCTGGGCAGATGATACTCCAGGCTCCACCTGGGCTGGCCCAGGCTCATTTGCCCTGACCCAGTTCCTTGACCTGGAGATTTTAAAAAGGTACTAAAAACTTGCCTTTTTTTTTTTTTTTTAGTTCAACCATTTATCATAAATCCAACATTTGTCAAGAAATAGTGGTAACTATGTTCTTGCTCTCTTATTCAACTGTGGCTTTAGCAATTGATATTGACCTTTTCTCTGAAACAACTGTTGATTTAGTATTTCCACTTTGTTTTCTATTTCATTTATTTCTGCCCTTATATATATTATTACCTATCTGCTTATTTGCAGATACTGTGTTGTGTTGTGTTTTATTTTGTTTTAGCTAACAAGTGTTGTTTTTTTATTATGTTATATCGCCATACAATACAACATTAGTTTTTGATGTAGTGTTCCATGATTCATTGTTTGTATATAACAGCCAGTGCTCCATGCAATACCTGCCCTCTTTAATACCCATCACTGGCTTAAACCAACGCCCCACTCCCTTCCCTCTAAAACCCTGTTCGTTTCTCAGAGCCCATCGTCTCTCATGGTTCATCTCCCCTTCCACCTACCTTCATTTTTCCCTTTCTTCTCCTAATGTCCTCCATGGCATTCCTTATGTTCCACAAATAAGTGAAACCATATGATAATTGACTTTCTCTGCTTGACTTACTCACTTAGAAAATAATCTCCAGTCCCATGCATGTTGATACAAAGTTGGGTATTTATCTTTTCTGATAGCTGAGTAATATTTCATTGTATATATGGACCACATCTTGTTTATCCATTCACCTGTTGGCTCCTTCCACAGTTCGGCTCTTGTGTACATTGCTGCTATGAACTTTGGGGCGCATGTACCCCTTCTTTCCACTACATCTGTGTCTTTGGGGTAAATACCCAGTAGTGCAATTACTGGGTCATAGGGTAGTTCTATTCTTAATTTTTTGAGGAAACTCTGCAGTTTTCCAAAGTGACTGTACCACCTTGCATTCCCACCAACAGTGTAAGAGGGTTCCCCTTTATCCACAACCTCTCCAACATTTGTTGTTTCTTGCCTTGTCAATTTTTGCCATTCTAACTGGTGTAAGGTGGTATCTCAGTGTGGTTTTGATTTGAATTTCCTTGATGGCTAATGATGATGAACATTTTTTTTCATGTGTCTGTTAGCCATTTGCATGTCTTCTTTGGAGAAGTGTCTGTTCATGTCATCTGCCCATTTTTTTACTTGATTATTTGTTTTTTGGTTGTTGAGTTTGAGAAGTTCTTTATAGATCTTGGATATCAGCCCTTTGTAGTGTCATTTGCAAATATCTTCTCCCATTTCATGGGTTGCCTCTTTGTTTTGTTGACTATTTCTTTTGTTGTGCAGAAGCTTTTTATCTTGGTGAAGTCTCCAAAGTTCATTTTGTTTTTGTTTCCCTTGCCTTTGGAGATGTGTCTTGGAGGAAGTTGCTATGGCTGATGTGAAAGAGGTCACTGCCTATGTTCTCCTCTAGGATTTTGATGGATTCCTGTCTCACATTGATGCCTTTCATCCATTTAGACTTTATCTTTGTGTATGGTGTAAAAGAATGGTCAAGTGTCATTCTTCTGTAAATAACTGTCCAATTTTCCCAGCACCATTTATTGAAGAGACCTTTTTTTCCATTGGATATTTTTTTTCCAATTTGTCAAAGATTATTTGACTATAGAGTTGAGGCTTGTAGAGATGAGCCCAAGTCTGGGCTCTCTTTTCTGTTCCACTGGTCTAGGATGTCCACTCTCATCACTGTTGTTCAACGTAATACTAGAAGTCCTAGCAACAACAATCAGACAACAAAAATAAAAGGTATTCAGATTGGCATAGAAGAAGTCAAACTCTGTTTCTTCACAGATGACATGATACTTTATGTGGAAAACCTGAAAGACTCCACTCCCAAATTACTATAACTCATACAACAATTCAGTAATGTGGCAGGATACAAAATCAATGCACAGAAATCAGTTGCTTTCTTATACACTAACAATGAAACTGTAGGAAGGGAACTTAAAGAATAGATTCCATTTACAATAGTACTAAAAATCTAAGATACTTTGGAATAAACCTAACTGAAGAGGTAGAGGATCTATACTTGAGGAACTACAGAACATTCATGAAAGAAATTGAAGACACAACAAGATGGAAGAACATTCCATGCTCATGGATCAGAAGAATAAATATTGTTAAAATGTCTGTGCTACCCAGAACAATGTGTGCTTTCAATACCATCCTGATCAAAATACCAACAGCATTTTTCAAAGAATCCTAAAATTTGTAGGGAACCAGAGAAGACCCCGAATTGCCAAGGAATTGTTGAAAAAGAAAAAGCTGGGGGCATCATGTTGCCTGATTTCAAGCTATATTACAAAGCTGTGATCACCAAGACAGCATGGTATTGGTACAAAAACCTATTTTCAAATAAAAGTTATTTCTTTGTGCATAACAGATTATACCCTATAAGTTAAATATACTCAAATTACTGAAAGTTAAATTAAATATTATGACTGGTTCTAAACATAGGGTCACGGTATAGTCCTTTTTGGTTGCCAGCGCTCCCTAACTAGGACAAGCTCTTAGCCCAGACCCTAGGACCTCAAGATCTTGAGTTGCTTCTCTTTTACCTTTGCTCTCTCTGTGTGTGACAGGATGCTTCTCCCCTCCCACTGGATTTACCCAGTAAACAGGTTTTTCTCTCATAATTGCTCTCATAATCTGTCCTTAGGGATTCCCTCTCTTTTTGCCCGTGCTCTGCCTCTTCTTCTGTCATTGCCTTCTCTGAGTCTTCTCCCATTCCAGCCACCATGCACCCTCTGCATTACCTCATGGGACTTCTTTGCCTTTCTGCTTTGGTGCTGCTTGCTTTTCATTTTCTTCTGCTCCGCCCCATGATGCTGGGCTTGACCTCAAGGCCCAGCGTTTATTTTCCAGCTTTCTCTGAGGACTTGCTTGGCATGAAGACTAACTCTCCCAAGAGAGCCGTCTGTCTGTCTGTCCCCCAAGGATAAGGCTTCTCTGCCAGATCCCACCCTGGTAGCCAGGCCCCTCTGGTCATGGGTGACTTCTGTTTACTGTATCACTTTGACTTAATGGGATATACTCATTCTTTGGGGGGAGGGTGGAATGAATTAGCTTCCCCAAAAGGGCCCCCCAAGAAGCCTTTGCCAAAGCAAAGCACTTTATCTCAGATACCTATGATAGTCCTTAAAATACCTCCCTGCAAAAGGTTGATAGGAATCCAAGTAACCAGACAAGCCTGGTACGGCAATAATGTGAAATTCCCTGTCTCTATACATATAATCCTTTCGTATCTACTTGGTATGGTTTATAAACACATTTTGGACGAAGAAAGGAATATGGGAGTATAGTTGTTTTGTCCACAGGAATTCATATATTTTTTTAAAGATTTTATTTATTTATTTGATGGAGAGAGATCACAAGTAGGCAGAGAGGGAGGCAGAGAGAGAGAGGAGGAAGCAGGCTCCCTCCTGAGCAGAGAGCCTGATGCGGGACTCGATCCCAGGACCCTGAGATCATGACCTGAGTCGAAGGCAGCGGCTTAACCCACTGAGCTACCCAGGAGCCCCAGGAATTCATATTTTTATAACAGTCGAATCACTTTGTGTGATGAGCACAGGGTGTTGTATGGAAGTGTTAAATCACTATGTTGTGGACCTGAAACTAATATTACACTGTATGTTGACTAACTGGAATTTAAATAAAAACTTAAAAAAAAGAGTTGAGTCAATTTTATCTTATTTTTATTGAGGTACAAAAGCTTGGACATATTTAATGGATATAATTTGACAAGTTTGGTCATACTCTTATGCCCACGAGAATCATATGCTTTGCAAGAGGGTACTTGGGAAAAGAGGGAGAAACAGAGAAGTAGAGGAAGTGTTTGAAAAGAAAAATGTAAGCATCATTCATTTGACTATTGGCTCAGAAAGAGCATTTCTCTGCATTGGAGAAGGTATCCAGTGTCCCAACTTTCCATTCTTTTAAATAGGAAAACATCCATATATTCCATTTTGACCTAAGCCTAGTAAAAGGGAACAACTGAGTTGTAAGAGGGGCTAACAATGTGTCGAGTAATTATGTACTTTACAGTGTCCTGGCCTTCCCATCTTATGCAAGATTAAATTTTACTTGAAAGACTGCTGTCACTCTGGCTATGAGCTCAGTTCCTCTCACTTGACTTAGGTAGTCAGCAGAACTTTGGGGTGCAAACTGCAGAGATCTGATCATTTGCCCGTGGACAGAAGCTGTCTAGTGGGAAGGGGCTTGGTTGGGCTGCCTTACATTACTCTCAGTTTCCCTTGTCACTCACCTGGGTGCAGTATCATGGAGTTCAGTGTTGCGAGTGGAAGGCGGAACCAGAGGCCTGAGTTCCCAAGGCTGTGGCTGCCAAACACACAATGTCTTGATCTAAGACATTAAAATAAGAGAAACTCACTACGTGATCGGGAGAGACTTCTCTCGTGGGTCCTGGGACGGACACTCATCCAGAAGCAGCTGGAAGCAGCTATTTTGGATTTGATGCAAATGTGAATCACAGCCTGTCAGGCAGTTTCTGATTGTGATTGACGTATCGGCTCTCGACAATGTAAGGTGAATCTGGCAGTCTTCTTAGATTCGTGGCTCTTTGCCTCTAGACAACATGCAGGGTGAGAACAGAACGTGGGATTTTGTTCCAGATGCACATCTGCCTGGGACTTTTTTTTAAAACCCTCTTGAGAATTCTTCAGGCTCCTCTTGACTGACAGCTAGCACGAAGTCTTGTCATCTAAACATGTCAGTCTTCTGGCAACTGGCACATGTGTTGTTGATAGAAGTGGTATAAGATCTCAAGTGTGATGGTTCTTCTAGCTGTTGGTTCCTTGTACTGTCACAGTTTGTACTTTTGGGTTCCTCACTGACTAATGGATACTGTCTTCCCAGAGCTGGTCATTAGAAGTCACATTCCTGAAGTCACAGTAACAAGAGTTCATCTTTTCCTGCTTTGGCCGGGTCCAGTGTTCTGGCCAATCTAGAAATGTTCAGTATTGTATTGCTCAGGACAAGTGGCTTGTGGAATGTTGATAGGTGCAAAAATCCCCATTAAACTCTATAGTGAAATAAGTTTGGCCCACTCTTGTGCCCTCAATGCCTCACTCATGGAGTTTCATGATACACAGTACAAGTTCTGAGAAGCTCCGGAGCCAAGGTTCTTGTATAACTTTAACCACATCACCCCAAGTAATTGATTTTGGACTATTTCCAAAAGCATCTCTTTGTAACACCTATCGACATTGTGTAGGATGCATTTTGGAAAATATGTAGAAAAAAGGCTGTCATTCCCTGAAACATGGCTTCCCAAGTGTGAGCAAGCAACTCTTAATTATGGAAAGAGAGGAAGAGAACAATGTGGGGTTGCCTGGAAGATAAAGGCTAGGGGCCTATAAGCCTGTGAGAGACTAGCTAATGATTTAGAGGCTATACATTTTCTCTGCAAGGCTCAGCCTGGTCCCTTCCTGCCCATAGTATTTTCTTGGATGACCCCATCCCAGAGTCGCTTCTATTTCCTGCTCAGACTACTCACTGGCTGCATGACTTTGCTGCACCGAGCCCTGGCATCATCCTGAGTAAGCATCTGAAACCACCTTGAAAAACACAAAATTGAGCCCTTAAGTTTTTTTTTTTTAAATTTTATTTATTTATTTGACAGACAGAGATCACAAGTAGGCAGAGAGGCAGGCAGAGAGAGAGGAGGAAGCAGGCTCCCCGCTGAGCAGAGAGCCCGATGTGGGGCTCGATCCCAGGACCCTGGGATCACGACCTGAGCCGAAGGCAGAGGCTTTGACCCACTGAGCCACCCAAGCGCCCCATTCAGTTCCTTTTCTGCATGCATAGATCACTTCATGACATTTTTGTCCATACGTGGAATTTCTGGGTAAAAGGCTAATGAAGGCTTTTGATACCTATTACCCAAATTACCTTTCAAAAAGGTTTTACCAGCCAAGGCTTCCACTGGCCAAGGATGAAAGTGACTTTCTTTGTGGACAGAATGTAACCTCACCAATGGTCGTTATTATGTTCAACTCATTATATGATCATTACTTCCTAAGATTAGAAAGGAACAAATAGTTTCCCAGCACACATTAGAGGCAGCCAGAGGCAGTTACCAGGTGGGTAACTACAGTTACCCACTAACCCCTGGGTAACGCTGGGGGTTTCCATGCAGTGGGACTGCTTGGTGATGGCAGACTGTCATCGGCAGCATCTAGAAGTTTCTGGCACTTGCAGACAAGCGTTTTCTTGTCCGGTTCCTGCCTGCATACTTCAGCTGGGTCTGTGCCTGGCAGCTTGACAGGAGCCTTCTCTTTCCTTGTGTGATCACCTCTCCCTGCAAATCCAGGGGTGCTATCACCGAGGAAGGCATATCCAGTAGCCAGATCAGTCTGATCCTGTTATCAAGGTGGGCGGCCCATTTGTCACAGTCATGCAAGCCCTTGTCAAAAAACAGGACTGGGAAAAGGATTTGTACTGGCTTTGCCAGCCTGAAGATCTTGGTATTCCTCAGACCCTCAAGTGTCAGTATTAAGAAAAATAATAAGAATAATGACTAACATTTATTCAGGTCGTACTATATTGCCAGGCTTCTGCTAACTACTTTGTATGTACTATCCAGCAGCCTGAAGGATTCTGTTGAAACACAAGATTATGTCACCCCTTGTTGAAACTCTTCAGTAGTTTCCCATGTCACTCCAAAGACAAGTGTTTCAGTTGCTCTGTGTGGTTTCCCCACCTACCCTTTCCTTTCACCCATCCCACTCTAACCTACATGAACTCATCTCTTTCCCTGCTCCAGCCACACTGGACCTCTCCGCTGCTCCTCAAGCAGCCAGGTACACTTCTGCCTCGGGATTTTTGTCTATGCTCCCTGCTCTGCCGGGATACTTGGACAACTGTTATTTCTAGGTACACAGCCCCTTTCTTTTGGTCTTAAAAGTCACCTTCTCAGTCTCCTAACCTGTCACTTCCAGTCTTCCTTTCCTGATTTATTTTTTCTTCACAGCACTTAACATGATCCGTATGCGTGATTTCTCTGGTGTCCTGTCCCCCCCCCCTTAGAATGTAAGACCCCTGAGGGCAGGTGTTTATTTTTTCTTTGGTGGGGGTCACGGTTGTATCACCAGCACTTGGAAGAGTATCTAGGCCACAGTAAGTGCTCAGTAAGTATTTGTGCATAAACCAACTCACCTAATTTGCGTATCACTCTGAGGAGGAGGGAGCTATTGTTTTTTTTCATTTTCCAGGTGAGACAGCTGGAACTCGGAGAGGTTAGGTAATCAGCCCTGGAAGTTGTGGCCCTGGGGTCTGAGCCCCTGCTCGCAGCCACTGTTTCTCTGTTTTCTCTCTCTCTCTGGGAGAGCAGTAATGAATGAAAATCTTGTGCGCACACATGATGAGGCTCAGTGTTCAGAGCCAGGCATCCAGGACTATGCAGGCTGGCCTCCACCCCCCTTTCCAAACATCCCGTGCACCCTCAGCTGTCACACCCTAACCTTCAGCCAGACAGACATGGTGTTGCCACCTCCGTGATTTTGCCTACACTGTGCCCTTCTTGTCATCCTATTCAAATCCTTTCTCCACTTCTGGGCTTAAGTCAAATGCCACATCTCCAGGACGCCATCTGATGATCCTTTACTTCTGTTGTTCATGATAGCTGCGCGTAGCTATCATCTCTTTCTACAGTTCGTAGGGTAGAGGCCATTCTGGTTGACCTTTGTCTTTTCCACAGGGACATGTGGAGACTCTCTACTAAAAAAAAAAAACTATCAAAATTTGTACTTACCAAAAAGTCTATCATAAGATACCTCTTGACACAATGAAATGACATATTTCAGAGTGGGGAATATTTCCTAACATGGACATCCTAATAACCATGAAAATAGACTTTGGTTCTGAACGCCAAGCTCTGTTTAGGAAAGAGAATGATTAAGTGGCGTGCTGGTTACAATCCACTCAATCAACACATTTTAGAATATCAATCAAACCAGGTATTTGGCTATTTTACATTTGTAGGCAAAACAGCAAGTAGATTGAATTTCCTTTGCTTTATATGGTGGTTTTTGCTGTTATATAAAATGCCCTTAGATATTAAAGATACTCTATAGATGTTAATCTGTTAACTTCTTTCAGAAATACACCGTCACTTAACATTTTGGGGCTGGGGGATGTGAAACAGGAGAAAGGGAGGACATATTCAGGACAGATATATATCTGATGATACTTCACTGACAGTGAAATAAGCTAACGCCACATGTATTGGCTTTATTTTTTGCGTGTGGAAACAGAATTTGGTATATTGGGTAAAAAGAAGGAAGTGGGAGATGTACCCCCCTCCCTTTGTGACCTTGGGCAGTTGACTCATTGGGTGAGCTTTGTGATCTCATGGACCAAATGAGGAGACTAACCATCAAATGTCACAGGCATCTTTTAAAAATAAAAGATATTTCAAAACAAAATAAGTAATGATATAGATAACATATGAAAACACTATATGCTTTTAGCATCAAAAATATTGGAAGAATTCAACTGTAGTTTTTCCTGCCTGGGATGTTGCTTAATTAATTTAACCAATTAATTTAATTACCTGTCACATTAATTCCATCCACCGCCCTGAGTGGTTCCCCCTTCTCCTTCAGTGCCTTCTTTTTCCTGCTGTCCCATCTTCTGCCTCCTTGCTTCTTCCTCAACACCCAAATGACAGACTGGTGAGGGTGGGGGATAAGGGGGTGCTGGTTGAGCTGGAAAATGGGGAGCCCCGATAGACTAGTCTTCTAGAAGAGCCTACCCACAGATCCTGTCTAGAAAAAATATCAAGTCAGTGATAAGAACTTTTATGAACTGTGTTACTATTTATATCGCCAGCACTATTTTTGAAAACCCTATTGTTTAGTATACCAAAATATGCATTTGAAAATATCTTAGCAGAGGTCTTGTATTATAGATCAGGAAACCATGATGACCAGTCATTTTCAACCTGAAACACCTCTGAATAAAGCTGAGGGTCTTAAATAAATCAGTGTGATCTCATGCATAAATACTGACATACCATAAAATATGCTTTTAAATTGTTTTCCCTTAGCTCTGGGGATCAAGAAAGCTTTAGCATCTGTTTCTGAAGCCACATTCAAACCTGGGTTCTCAGACTGTTTACCTTTGTGCACTCTTTTTTTTTTTTTAAGACTTGCTTATTTATCAGAGAGTGAGCACAGGCAGACAGAGTGGCAGGCAGAGGCAGAGGGAGAAGCAGGCTCCCTGCTGAGCAAGGAGCCCGATGTGGGATGCGATCCCAGGTCGCTGGGATCATGACCTGAGCAGTCACTTAACCAACTGAGCCACCCAGGCATCCCACCTTTGTGCACTCCTTTTTTTTTTTTTTAAATATTTTATTTATTTATTTGATAGACAGAGATCACAAGTAGGCAGAGAGGCAGAGAGAGAGAGAGAGAGAGAGGAGGAAGCAGGCCGTCCACAGAGCAGAGAGCCTGATCCGGGGCTCGATCCCACGACTCTGGGATCATGACCCGAGCCGAAGGCAGCGGCTTTAACCCACTGAGCCACCCAGGCGCCCCCTTTGTGCACTCTTAATAGAGGTCCACGAGGAAGAGTATCTGTTGACAAAATTTATTTTTGAAATGCTCAGTGAAGCTAAGTAAACTAAGAGAGTTTGTTTTTCTTTTGAGCAAGACATCCCAAGCCGTTAGCATGCCATGCCAGGGACTGTGAATCTTGGAGGGAGAATATAGCATGGGATGTTTCCCACAGTGATTTCATCATGGAACCTCCCAAACCCCTTTTTTTCCCTGTTGGGTCCGTAATCAAAGGAGCAAGACTGATACAAAGCGAAGGTCAAGCAAAGCTTTATTTCGTGCCAAGCATCAGGGATCAAACTGACCGGCCAGGGCCATCTCTTACAAAGAGAGGCGACCCCTCTCTGCCTTACAGACTGGCTTTTAAGGGCAAAGGCCATGTGGTTGGGCCTGGCCACGCACAGGTGGCCAATGACACAGAGAAAACTGCACAGTCAGGCTAGGTCACACATAAGTGACCAATTGTGTTACAATTTACCCTATAGTAGGCATTTGAACTACCCTATCACTTTGGTCAGGATTGGCACTCAAAGGGCGGGGTCCACACACTTTGGTAGCTAGGGAGACAGTATGCAGGCCCCACTGATTGGATACCTCCACCTGGCCTGACGCACCCTTGTATTTGGGCTTTTTTACCTGGGACTGGTTTCTGGGACTTGTTTTTAAGTAAGTCCCCTGGTGGGGGGGCAGGGTCTGTTTAAGTTTTACTGCATAAACAACAAAATGGCTATTCAACCGACATGGAGCCGTTTTGGCTAAATAGGCCCTTACATCCCCAAGGGTATCTGTAAGACTTGTTTTCTGGGGAGCACATTCTGGAGATCACTAGTGAGAAATGTAAATCAGTGTGGATGATTTCTGTGAGAGAAACAGGAGCATTACACAGGACTCTTATGTGGGATGCATCCGTGAATGAAAAGTCGAAGACACCCAGGATCATTTAGGGGGCAGATGACGAATGGGAAATGAGAGAAAGCCGTGGAGAGGTCCTGTCTTCCCTTATGGTGCAAGAGAGGAGACAGGACTTCCGGTTCCGTTTGATAATTGGATCATACTTAAATGGAGTCAATGGTAGTAAGCAAGGGGTCAGGAAGATTTGGTCATGAGGAAGAGAAGACATTGACACCATTTTCACATCAGCAGGCTGGAGAATTAGACCTTTGAATTCTTTGGTTCTTCTTCGATTGTCTTGCTTTTTCAGACTTTGAGATGGCAATTCACGAAGTCCGCTGCGTCTTTAACAGCTGATGTGTAACTGCTAACAGGTGTCCTTAGGTCCAGAGCTCAGCTTGCTACCAACACCTGCCATTTCAGGAAAGAGAGCTGTCGGACGTTAGCACAGGTTGAAGCAAAACTGCAGAAATCTCAGAGCTACGGCTTCCGAATCTGGATGAAGCTGTTGAAGTCTTTCTTGCAGAAATTGTTTACCACTCGCTTTTCTTCCAGCCCTGTGTAAGGACAGCTATAGGGGATGCAGTTCCCGGGTTTCCTTACATGGGCTGCCATTGAAACAGCGGTCACAGGGACTTCCGGTTGCAAGTGGTCCAAGCGACTGGTCGGGGCAACTGTTCTGGGTGCCGGGTGGAACCCCGGCAGCTCAGCACCAGGGAAGATGCGCTCCGATCTGCAGCTAGCTCCCATCTCCATTCCCACAGCAATGATTCTACACCTTTCAATTCCCTATAAGTAATTGAACTAACTACTTAAACGCTCCTTTTGAAAATGGGTTCATTTATGGGCTTAATAGCTTAAGATGCATTCTTTGCAAATTCAGCCCTGAGGGCCCAATCGGAAGGTGAAATATGTCTGCCTTGGCCACTGCAGGATTCGATTCAAGGAGGCGGTTGCTTACTTGCTGGTACCCTGCGCAATAGGAATTAAAATGCAAACAAGATGTCCGTAACTTGAGCGATTTTGATGGAGAGGCTTTTCTTCCTCTCAAGTGGAAGTGTCTGAGGCCAGTTCAAAGGAGAATCTTAGTTTGAAAAAAAAATTTTTTTTAAAAAGATTTTCAAAAAGGTGTTATTTTGACCCAGACCTAAGTGCTTCCAAATACATCTGCTTCGCACGGGTTGAAACGAACATTATTCTGGGGGCTAAGATTGTCTGGCCAGATAAAGTGGGGCCAGGTTACTCTGGGTCCTTTCTCCATAAAAACGTGAGGCGGGGTTAGATTATCTAGAAAGTTTCTTGGCCACCGGGCTCTGATGGAAACTGTAGTGAGTGAGCTTTCTGTCTTCTTGCGGCTTCTGATGAGACAAGAGAAAGGCGGAGCCTCAGGACTCTGGAGTAGGGCACTGAAGACCCTCACTTGTCCGTTCTGCACTCTAGCAACCTAGCCTGTGAGCTCTGCTCTGCTACTCAGGTCAGTCTAAGCCATGGTGTTCACGCAGACCCAGGCACAGACAGAGCAGAAGTCAGGACACTGTAAGTCGCAAATTACAGAAGCCCTATTCAAATTGACTTTTTCTTTTTAAGGTTTTATTTATTTGATAGAGAGAACACAAATAGGGGGAACAACAGACACAGGGTGAGGAAGAAGCCTTCCTCGCTCCCTCCTGAACAAGGGCCCAGGACCCTGGGATCATGACCTGAGTTGAAGGCAGAGGCTTAACCAACTGAGCCACCCAGGTGCTGCTCAAATTGATTTTATTATTATTATTTTTTAAATATTTTATTTATTTATTTGACAGGCAGAGATCAGAAGTAGGCAGAGAGGCAGGCAGAGAGAGAGGAGGAAGCAGGCTCCCCACTGAGCAGAGAGCCCGATGCGGGGCTCGATCCCAGGACCCTGGGATCTGACCTCAGCCGAAGGCAGAGGCTTTAACCCACTGAGCCACCCAGGCGCCCCTCAAATTGATTTTAAAAGGACAATAATAATAGTAACAACGAGAGAGAGAGAGAGAAATGTCATTGTCACTTGTAAAAAGCTTGTACTAAAAAGTACAAGTGTAATTTCCTTCAGGGATAGCTATATCCGAGTGCTAAAATATTTGCAGGAACCTTTTTTTTTTTTCTCCTGGCTTTTGCCCTCTGCTTTGGCTTCATTCCCTAGCAGGCTCTTCATTCATGAAAGAAAAATGGCCGCCAGTAGCTCAAGGCTTATATTCCATAGGTTCAGCAACTCTAATGGAAAGTGAGTGTTTCTTTCTTCTTAAGTCCCAAGATTCAATGTTCCACAGGCAAGTGGGAGGAGAGACAGCAGCTGTCAAGGCAGGTGAAGCCCTGCCCTTTCTGGTTGCCACCTCATTGGAGTAACTAAGGTGGGGTCTGTGTCCCCGAATCAGTTGTTTGTTCAGGGACTGGAAACTCCTGCTGCCATCCAGCAAAGCTCATGTATTGGAGGACACCTCTGCCTTGTCCCCAGTATGTCTCTTTCTAAAGGATACCTTCTATTCCCTCTCCATCGTAAGGATGTAACTGCATGGGACAACCTCATCACCTTCTCCAGCTTAGGCAGTGATGATGATGATAATGGGAGTAAATACTTGTTGACTGTATTTGCATATATGAACACATATAATCTGCATCACAACCCATAGATTACATGAGCCTTTTATTTTTATTTTTTTTTAAAGATTTTATTTCTTTATTTGACAGAGAGAGATCACAAGTAGACAGAGAGGCAAGCAGAGAGAGAGGAAGGGAAGCAGGCTCCCTGCTGAGCAGAGAGCTCGATGTGGGACTCCATCCCAGGACCCTGGGATCATGACCTGAGCTGAAGGCAGAGGCTTTAACACACTGAGCCACCCAGGCACCCCTACATGAGCCTTTTATGATGTCCATTTTAAGGATGAATAAACTGAGGTACAGAGGGATAGGGGTGCTGCCTTTCTGCCCAGGCTCTAGGGAACTGTGAGGCTGGTACTTCCTGAGGATAACCCGACAGTTAGTACACCTTTCCCCTGCCCCCATCTGATTCCTTTATCTCAGCAAGTGTAAAATGTGATCTAGAGAGAGTTCAAGGGAGAAATTATGTCATCTCTTCTGAGTGGCAATCCCATAGGATGTAGTTCACCTCATGTAATAGGTATGTTTCTGAGATAGGTTTGAACTCTCCCACAAATCCTTTTCTCCTTTCCCTTTAGAGTGTTCCCTAAAACACCTGATACCATAGACTCTTCCACTGTAATGGAATTTTCTTGGGTGGACAATGACTTAAGACATTTGGATCCAATTGGTTGGGGCATAAGGGTCTTTTTTTATGAGATGGTATTTAATGATCCAGTGGGTGGTTGTTAAAGATGGGTTCTTACCTATAAATCCATCTAGCTCATCCTAATAGGTAAGTGGACTCCATTTTTATTACTACTCTGCTTATTTTGAATAGAGTCAGCTGCCCTTTGATCTACTCGAAAGGAATAGTATTGCTTTGCATTATTTGTTGTGGACTTTTAATATTGTTTTTCTTGGCTAGGAATCATATCGGTGTTTTCCTGGCCTATCTGTAAGGGTCACTTATATTCTTGTGATGTTTTTACTAGAATGAGCTTGAACTAAAGATTAATAAATGTAATGCTCTTCTAGTTGGGTTTTGTGCAACCGGGTGACAACACTGTCTTGAAGTGGCCAGTTCCAGAGCCTTTCTACTAGTTGATAATGATAAAATGAGGAGAAATAGATTGTTAGACACCCGCTGGCTTTGATCTACTCTTTAAACTGTTGATTCTAGCCACTGGTTTTCATACATTATTGATACAGGAGACTATTTCAATGCACAATAAGCCAATTGACAAATGTAAGGTATTAACCCAAATGAGTAATCATCTTGTAGCACACGAAAATAATTTTGTCCTTCTTAAGACTTTTAGAAGAGGCAGACATAGTTTTCAAGAAGAACTTACGTTTGTCAGTTGATTAGAAACATGAATGATACATTCACTCTTCCTTTAAAAGAGCTGATGTTTTCCGAGATTTTGAAACAGAAGATGAAATGCCCCTGACCATCAGGTCATCCATTTCAGAGGCTGTCATTCTCTGGGTAGAGTTCAAGATTTTTTATGTTTGGTGGTTCTTTGTAGCTTCCTCCGAGTAGAATAGATTTTCAGATCAGAAATCACCAGACAGGTACCAAACTGAATGTGAAAATCAGTGACCCATCATGGTTACAAGCATGTAGATGACTGTGCCTTGAGGAGTAGAGCTTTTCAGGGAAGGATGTGCCTGAAGAACAGACAGGTTGGCTTTATTTACTTCTCTCTTTCTCTGCCCTGTGCTCCCACCACTCTGATCTGCCATTGGCATGTGTCAGTGAAATTTAAGTCAAGTAATAATCTATGACTAATCTCTATGCAGCTTTGAAGTCCTTTCCTCCGTTTTAGTTTAGCAGAGGCTTCTGTGCTGAACAACCTCCCTCCCTCACAGAGATCCTTCTTGCCGTCCTCATTTACATAGGTTATGCCTTATGTCTTCATCCCCTAACACTGTCTTGTGACCCTGGAGCTCTGTGCGCGAGAAGACTGAACACTGTTCTTTAAGATCTTCTGCTTAGAAGCCTGTGGCTGCACAGTGGGAAAATCCATTTCTTTTATTATTATTTGTAACAAGACCTACTGTTTCTGGGAACACTTTCTATTTGTAGGCACTATGGTAGAATTTTTGAACCTTGTCTCATAAGATTCTCTGGAGGTACCTGTGAGGTGGGCATCATTACCCCCATTTTACAGATAAGGAGACAGATCCTCAGAGAAATGAAATCACTGGTCTAAAGTGACTTCAGACCATATCTGTACTCTCAACCACAGCACAAAAATGAAATTAGAAGCTCACAGTTTTCACCCAGAGTGAAACGTATCTCTCAGAAGTGAGTTGGAAAATCCTTCCTGATGGGATTTTTTACCTTTTATTTAGATTTTTAAAATAAGTTTAGTGCTTTTTTTAGCTTTTTTTTTTTTTTAAAAGATTTTATTTATTTATTTGACAAAGAGATCACAAGCCGACAGAGAGGCAGGCAGAGAGAGAGAGGGGGAAACAGGCTCCCTGCTGAGCAGAGAGCCTGATTCGGGGCTCGATCCCAGGACCCAGAGATCATGACCTGAGCCGAAAGCAGAGGCTTAACCCACTGAGACACCCAGGTGCCCCCTTTTTTTTTTAGCTTTTTAGAATAAGTTTTTAATTTTAGAATAGATTTAAACTTAAAGAAAAATTGCAAGGATAGTATAGAGAGCTCCCATATCCCCTGAAACCAGTTTTCCCTACTGTTGGCATCTTCCATTAATATGACACATTTGTCACAACTAATGAACCAATATCACTACATTATTATTCACTAAATTTCTGTAATTTGTTTGTATTTCTTCAGTTTTTGTCTAATGTCCTTTCTCTGTCTCAGAATCCTATCTCAGAATACCACCATTTTATTTAGTTATAATGTCTCTTTAGACTCTTCTGGACTTTTATAATTTCTCAGACTCTCCTTGTTTTGGATGACCTTGACAGCTTTGAGGAATACTGATCAGATATTTTGTAGAATGTCTCTTAGTGTGGGTTTGTCTGATAATTTTCTCTGGGATCTCTTTTCAGTGTTAAACAAATAAATGATAGCATCATCAGAGTTTCTTGAATAAGTTTTTTTTCTTAATTTTTTAATTTTTTAATAAACATATAATGTATCATTAGCCCCAAGGGTACAGGTCTGTGAATCGCCAGGTTTACACACTTCACAGCACTCACCATAGCACATATCCTCCCCCATGTCCATAACCCCCCCAACCCTCTCCCTACCCCCTACCCCTGCCCCTCTCAGTTTGTTTTGTGAGATTAAGAGTCTCTTATGGTTTGTCTCCCTCCCAATCCCATCTTGTTCCATTTATTCTTTTCCTACCCCCAAACCCCCACATTGCATCTCCACTTCCTCATATCAGGGAGATCATGATAGTTGTCTTTCTCCGATTGACTTATTTCGCTAAGCATAATACCCTCTAGTTCCATCCACATCATCTCAAATGGCAAGATTTCATTTCTTTTGATGGCTGCATAGTATTCCATTGTGTATATATGTATATATATATATATATATATATATATATATATAGCACCTCTTCTTTATCCATTCATCTGTTGATGGACCTCTAGGTTCTTTCCATAGTTTGGCTATTGTGGACATTGCTGCTATGAACATTCGGGTGCACCTGCCCCTTCAGATCACTATGTTCGTATCTTTAGGATAGATACCCAGTAGTGCAATTGCTGGGTCATAAGGTAGCTCTATTTTCAACTTTCTGAGGAACCTCCATGCTGTTTTTCAGAGTGGTTGCATCCATGGTCAGTTTTAAATGAGCCATTTAGGAAAAGTGTACATATGTACAGCAAGGACAGCTACGCTGTTTTGGATGAATGAATAGAAGGACATATTTCATAAGAAATCCTTCACTGCAGAAATCTCTCCCTCTCTGTCTCTGTCTCTGTCTGTCTGTCTCTCTCTCTCATATACACACCAGGTATTTATAAAGAAGCTAAAAATGATAAGGCCATGATTTGAGTTAATGGTAAAACTGTTTTGTAAATAGCATGATCATGGCCAACAAAAACAGATGTCCATATCACAATTTGGAGCCATCCAATGCATAAAGCAATTTGTAGATAATTTCCTAAGCAGATATAGTATCTAAATGTATTCATTGTCAATTAGATGTACATCCAGGCTGTATTTCTAATTGACCAGTTAATTTCCAGGCTGTCCCAGGAGCTACTAAACATGGTTGAAAATGGAACCCTTGGCACCACACCTCAGAATGCCCTAATATTGCTAAACAGAAGAACAGATTCCTCTGCTTATTCAAGGAACATAGAGTTCAATGTGCTGTGTTCTGTATGCAAAATCAGATGCCTCATCAAGCTGCTGTTGACTCAGTCTGAATTGGTAATATAAAGGTGTACCAATGTATCATCCCCATTTAAATGGCTGGCAACTAAAAGTATTATTTTAAAAAGGCACATTTCTCAAAAATTGAAGACATGGCTCTGAGATCCCAAATGTCCAATCGCACCAAAGAAAAAAACCTTACTGTTAGAGCTTTTTATGATGTTCTATAAAACACACCTGATTTTGGCCATTTGAGTGAGGGACAAGGTCTTTCTTCTTCAGTTCGCAGATTCCAGAAAATTCTGTCTCAACTCTTGGAATCTACTTAAAATTTCCTCTCAACTTCACCCCTGAGTGAGGTCTATTATCTCCCACTCTAATAACTGCAAATAAAAATAACTATTCTAATTTGTTTTTAAAAGAGGGAAGAGCATGCGTTAGAATAAAGAGATAAGATTCATCACAACAGGATTATGATACTTTTAAGCAGAAGTCAAGGTGATTTTTCTCAACATCCTACTGACAGTGATGGGTTCCTCTCCGAATTTCGCTGCCGCCGCTCCCCCGTTCCCTTGACTCCAGGTGTGCCCATTTATTCTGAGAAGCAGCCAGAGAGAGTCAGAAAAGGTGGGGGCCTGTCATGGGTGAGCAACAGGAGGGCTTTATCCTCCATTAAGGACTCTAAATTTTCTTTATGGGACTTGGGTTTTGAAGCCCCTCATCGTCTGGAAGCCTGCACGGCCTCAGAAGCTGGAAGCAGCTTGTTATTGATTGCAGCTGCGTCCTTGTTCAGCAGAGGAAGAAGGGTGTAGAAAGCAAATGTAGTCTCCTTTGGCAAGGACACATTCCAGGTGAACAACAATCAGGAAGGATGCCTCGAGGCAAGGTTACCAGGCAGGGAGACAGAACTGACAGTCCCAGGATAGATGATAAGCCCCTTGTCTGTTAAAGCGAATCTCCCTCTCCGAGGTGTTGGGGACCAAAAACGGCTTCCTGTGTACCCAGATACTCTACTTATTAGGACCCAGGGCAAATGTGTGCGTGTGTGTGTGTGTGTGTGTGCGTGTGTGTGTTGTGTGTGCGTGTCCTTATGTATTACAAGTCCTTCACAGGCTTGCCGAACCTCCACACACACTTGTGTTTTAGAGACTGTTTGACACAGACTATCAATGGCTTTCTCACTTGACTTAGAGGAAACACGTATTAATGTGTCCATGGTCCCCTACCCGTCTCCACATCTGAACTGGACCGACAGAATGGCATTTGGGGATGATTGACCTGGGAGGTGTTAACCACTCACAACACCCCTAAAATTCTTGATTTGATTATCTGTCCTTTGGCTGAGGCACAAATCTGAAGTTTTTCCTGTAGGGTTTGAGTTCTTTATCTATTGAGAACTTAATGGCCAGCTCCGAACGCATCATGTCACAGTGGACATGATTGTTGTCAAAGAACACAACTCTAAAGGAAAAGTAATGACTTGATTTCTTTGTTAAAAACAAAAAGTCCCTTTTAGCCATTCTGACTGGTGTGAGGTGGTATCTCATTGTGGTTTTGATTTGAATTTCCCTGATGCCGAGTGATGTGGAGCACTTTTTCATGTGTCTGTTGGCCATCTGGATGTCTTCTTTGCAGAAATGTCTGTTCATGTCCTCTGCCCATTTCTTGATTGGATTATTTGTTCTTTGGGTGTTGAGTTTGCTAAGCTCTTTGTAGATTTTGGATACTAGCCCTTTATCTGATATGTCGTTTGCAAATATCTTCTCCCACTCTGTCAGTTGTCTTTTGGTTTTGTTGACTGTTTCCTTTGCTGTGCAAAAGCTTTTGATCTTGATGAAGTCCCAATAGTTCATTTTTTCCCTTGCTTCCCTTGCCTTTGG